>CAUYQU010026026.1:0-29898 GCA_963574635.1 Cheracebus regulus
AAAGTCCCCTCCTTCCACACCCCTTCGGACTCCATGTTAGGGTCCCTTCCACGAACACTCCCTTGGTGGAAGCCGTCTTTCTCTCTCCTGGATTTCCCCTCTGGAGTCCACTTCCACACTCTCTCCTGGAAGCCTGTCTTCCCTTCCTAAACTCCATCTCTCTCTACTCCCTTCCACTCAGTGTGGAGGCTGCTTTCCCCTCCTGGATTCCATCTTTCTGGATCCTCTCAGTCAGTGTGAGTCAACTGTTTCTTTCTCCCTCCTTCTGTTTCTCCCTCTAAATAAATCACTTTCTATAAACACTTTTGAGTACAGCATTTACCGCACAATGCACCGTGGTCCCCTCTCTCATTCTTGAGGGTGGGAAATCAAGAACCTGGAGAAATGTCCTCACAGGGAAGCTCAGGGCACTCTCCATCCCTGAACCCCAATATTACATTTAGCGAGCCAGCCAGGAGAGGGGTACACCAGGAAAGGGATACAACCAGAGAAAAAGACTTGAAAACCATTAATAAAACCGGCCCCATTCTGTCCTGCCTCTTTAAGAACAACTGAAGTGGCTGCCGCCAGGCAGGCCTGCGGGAACCGTGGCAGTGCAGCCCGGCCCGTCTTAAGCGGCATGGGCCAGATGGAATGAAAAGTGCAGTTGTTTTATTTTTTTTCTAACCTAAAGCTCTCTCTCTGCTTTCCCTCTCCTTCTCTATCTTTCTGGTATTATCTCTGGGACTAAAACCTACAGGAGCCTGTGGGGTGGGCTCCTGGCCAGCCTGGAACAGCACATCCCCTGGGGGTGGAACCCACTGCACACCCAGTGGGCCAGAGAAAAACAGCAGGTACAGCCTGAGCCTGCAGGGGACCAGGGTGTGCGGCAGCCTGGCCCACGGTTCTGGCAGGTCTCTGGCATTCTCCAGTCCCAGGCAGCAAAGTAAAAAGGGTCCATAGGCCGTTCACCTGCCAGCCACGGGTCCCTGTGGGGGCAGCGGCTCGGGGAGTGGCCCAGCATTGCACATGGTTCTGGCAGAATCAACATGGCAACCGAAAGCCACGAGGTCGGGGGAACTCAGGGCTGGCCCAGCAGCGGCTGCAAACGTGGCTTTTAAACTGACCGGGCAATCAGTTCAGTACGCCTCAGGTGGAAGCAGCTGTAATTTCTTTAGCCCGGGGGTGCGGGCATCACTTGTGTTTGATTTCAGGTGGGTGCTTCTATTCCCAAGCTCAAGTCCCCATTAAAATGTATACTGGAAAATTGGGACCAATTTAGCACACAGTCTTTAAGGAAGAAGCGGCTTATTTTTCTCTGCCAAACAGTGTGGCCAGATTACCTTCTGCCGAGAGGAACATATAGTCCCGAAAGGGAAGGGAAAGCAATCCAGCAGCTTTCCTTGGGCAATTATAGGAGGCCTTAAGAAAGTACAGCCCCCCCCCCCCACCCCAAACCAGACTGCACTGAGGGTCAGTTAACACTAAAGTAGAAGTTTATTACTCACTCAGCCGCAGGTATCAGGCGGAAGCTCCAGAAGCCGGCTTTGGGACCAGAACAGAGTCTAGAATCATTACTGAACCAGGCAACCTCCGTGTTTTATAACACAGATCAGAAGGAACAGGCTACAAGGAACAGGAGAGATCAGTCTTAATTATGGCTTTTGGGCAAGCAGACCCCGAGGGGTCAAATGAGGGAAAGGCTCGGGTTAGCCGCCAGTCTGGCAGAACTTGTTACCAGTGCAGTCTGAAGGGACACTCTGTAAGAAATTGTCCCCAGAGAAATAAACCACCATCTTGTCCATGCCCACTGTGCCAAGGGAATCACTGGAAAGCACACTGTCCCAGGGGGCAAAGGTCCCCAGGGCCTGTGGTGTCTGATCAGGTGACCCAATGGCAGGACTAAGGGTGCCTGAAACAAGTGCCAGCACCAGCAGTCACCCTCACAGAGCCCCAGGTAAAGCTGACCAGAAAGGTCCAGGAAGTCAATTTTCTTCCGGACACTGCATGGCCTTCTCAGTATTCCTCTCCTGCCCTGGAGACTTGGTGCTTGTTAATTTTCTCCCCTTCTAAGCCCATCCTGGGAAGGACCATTTTCAGTCATCTGTCCACTCCAACGGCAGTTAAGGTAGTGGAAATAGACTCATGGATTCATCACACTCGGCTAAAGCCTTGAATACCTCCTGGGGAAAGTCATAGACCTTCCACTCCACAGCCTGAAGTTCCAGGAGACAACCCTTCATCCACCTGCGAGCCATTAGAAAATCTACATCTGCTTTTCCAACAAGATCCTCAGGGAAGTAACCACACGTAAATCTAATTTATATCCTGGCATTAACAGGACTACAAACCTCAACTTTGCTATCTCTCAAACTCAGTATCATTTTCATAGTGGGAAGGGAAGCTGTCTCTTCCTAGGCAAAATGCTGCCATTTTGTAAACCAGTTAAGTGTTGTTTTGAACACAGAACTCAGGAGTCAATCAAACATAAGGCTAAAGACCTTCAAGAACCTGGCTCTATTCTCTCCTAGGCTCGTTTATAACCATTCCCTATTTGTTGCCCTCTGGGCCTCACATCTTTAACCACCTTGTCACATTCTTTTCTTCTAGAACCATAAGGTCACAAATAATCCTGCCGCTGGAACCCCAGATGTCCTTGGCTCATGAACTCTATCGTGGATCTTTAAATCAACCTGCACTGCTGAAAGACTTCCCATCTGGAGGAAACCTCAACTGCAGGGCCCCTTCTAGGCCCCATTCAGCAGGAAGTAAAGAGGATTGACATCTGTAATTCCAACAGAAGCTGGGCTTTCCTGTTCAGAGGCGGGGAATGAGGGAAGGTGTTCTCTTTCCGGGTCCACAAGGGGGCGTAGTTTTAAGGGCAAGAACTTCCTAGCGCCATGTCCCCCTCCCATCTCTCTCCATCTGGGAGATTTAATGGTTTATGTTAAAATTTCACGGGTGCGGGAAGAAACTAAGAGTCAGTCACCCCAGCAGAAGTTCTAAGGAACTCCCTTCACTGGCCTGGGGTCTTAGAGAAGGTGGGGGTTCCTCCCCGGTTAAAAGGCCCCTCCTTCCACACCCCTTCGGACTCCATGTTAGGGTCCCTTCCACGAACACTCCCTTGGTGGAAGCCGTCTTTCTCTCTCCTGGATTTCCCCTCTGGAGTCCACTTCCACACTCTCTCCTGGAAGCCTGTCTTCCCCTCCTAAACTCCATCTCTTTCTCTACTCCCTTCCACTCAGTGTGCAAGCAGCTTTCCTCTCCTGGATTCCATCTTTCTGGATTCTCTCACTCAGTTTGAGAGTTAGCTGTTTCTTTCTCTTTCCTTCTTCTGTTTCTCTTTAAATAAATCACTTTCTACAAACACTTTTGAGTCCAGCATTTACTGTGCGCTGTGCCATGAGTCCCCTCTCTCGTTCTTGAGAGAGCAGGAGATCAAGAACCTAGAGAAATGTCCTCTCAGGGGAGCTGAGGGCACCCTGGCCCCTGAACCCCAATATTACAGTAAGACCGTGTTTGAACAAAACATTTTAAAAACCAGCCAGGCATGGTGGTGAGCACCTATATAGTTCCAGCTACTAAGGAAGCTGAGGTGGGAAGATTGCTTGAGCCCAGGAGGTAAAGACTACAGTGAGTCCTGATCACACTGCTGTACTCCAGCTTGTCTCAAAAAGAAAAAAAAAAGATTTTTCCATTTCTTCAAAGGTCAGAATTTTGTTAATTTTGTCCTTCTCCTTGACACCATTGGCTTTCCCTAAATATTTGTTGCTCCCTGATCATCAGTTCATATTTGTGAATAGTGGGCAAATTTAGTTGACATAAATTAATTTAATTTACTCTGCAGTTGTATAGTACATGACACACTTTAATACTATGATTTGGTCATATTTTCTTTAGTGAAGTCCAGGAGGAAACAGAATGGGAGGGTGGAAGATAAAAGAAGGCGGCACATCTAAAAGAACAAATAACTCAGTTGACACAGGTTAGAACTGAAGTGGACTTGAAACTATAGGCAGAATACTGCATTTTACAATTGAGGAAATAGGTAGAAGGTTAAATTATTTGTCAAAAATAGCAATGATGCCTTTTGTTTCAATAATCATATTTATAAAGATAACACACTTTAAATTTCTTTGAAGTAACATTGTCTTTGATTTGCATGTGGATTAATCTTTGTAGAAGGTCATGCTGAGGTGGCAAAATGCAGTGAAGTTTGTGTGTGGAACACAGGCTGTTTAGGCTGTTTCAGACACAAGCTCACTTATTTATTTTGCATACATTTTTTAACCATTCTGACCTTCAGTTTCCTTATCTGTAAAATGATTATTTAATGATACCTCCTAGGACTGTTTAGGAATAAGTATGTAGGCATTCCTGAAATAACAAATGATATTCTTATTAGAATAGTCAGTTGGGTGATTACCAAATTTTTCTGAGTTTATTATTAGACTAGTAGTGATTCCTTTAATTGAAATACATAACCAGGAAAGTTATGGAAAACTGAATCACTTGGGAGGATAATGCAGCCTATACAATATATATACCATTCTGCAAAGTTTGGATGTTTAATCATTACCTTGAAATTGCAGCATGAAGAAAAGACAAATGAAATGTTCTGAGTAATGTTTTAAATTCTACTTAATTTAACAGATTGTTAAATGGGATTTTCTGTCTTGCAGTCTTGGTGGGGACCCAAAAGCTAAGGAAATCAGAGATAAGTGTTGCACATTCTAAGGAAAGGTGCAAGACATCTGCATAAGACTAGCTTTTCTCTTCTGTTCTGTAGAAAAGAATTCTACAAATTTTCAAAGGGAGAGAGTGAGAATATGTTTTTTAACAGCATGAATGAGATACAACTTATACACTACACAGTTCACTCATGTATAGTATATGGTTTAAAGGCTTTTAATATAGTCACAGTTGTGCAACCATAACATCAATCAATTTCAGAACAATTTACCCCTGAAAAGAAACTCCTCACCCCTTAGCCATCACCCTGATGCTATGAAAATTTGCGTACACATTTTTTGTGTGCACACATGTTTTCATTTCTCTGGGGTCCCTGTCTAGGTATGGAATTTTTTGATCATATGGTAACTCTATGTTTAACCTTTTGAGAAACTGCCAGACTGTTTCCAAAGGCTGCATTACTTTATACTCCCATCATCAGTGTATGAGGGTTCCCATGTTCTACACCTTCATCAGCATTTGCTATTATTTGTCCTATTGATGATAGCCATCCTGTTGGGTGGGAAGTGGTATCTCATTGTGGTTTCAGTTTTCATTTTCAGGATGACTGCTGACATTGCATATCTTTTCATGTGCTTATTATTCATTTGTGTATCTTCTTTGGACAACTGTCTGTTCAGATCTCTTACCTAGTTCTTAAATTGGGTTGACACTTTGTGATAAAAGAAAGCTGGTGGTATTCTTGGCTTCCCACAGCCATATAAAATAGCTGCAATGCATGGACATGAGAAAAGAAGACTGACACATGATTCCTTAATTAGGATATTATGACCTTCAGAACTGCCCAGGTCTAGGACTGCCACTGACTTGGAAGAAGAGCCTGAGAAGAGAGCCACAGTGAAAGTGACTTGTACTACTGGAGTTTTAAGGGCATTGGTAATGAGCTTTACTAGGGGGCCACCTGGATATCTGTATTTTTGATGGCTAGAGTCTTTTAGAAGGGACCGTGTGCTGTGCATTGTGCATGCAAATAAAAAACAAAAACAAAAACAAAAACCCACAAAAAACAAAAAGCAACAACAAAAGGAAGAGACCCTGCCCATGAGTGATGCCCGATGTGGGCAGGAGTCCCTAGGGATGTAGCCCCAATTTAAAAGCTAAAGCAGAATCAAAGGTAGCTAGCCAGAGCGTGTGTTATTTAGGCAGTATGGGGGACAGTGCACAGGTCTCTGTCTGGAGCTCTTCAAAGAGCCCTCCAAGCAGACCATGAGATAAAGAGTTTACTTTTACATAAGCACCAATCAAGAAAAACTTTTGTCCTTTCTGTCTACCCTCCTCAGGGTACTCCACCAGCCCCCCAACCTTGGAGGATCCTTCAACAGAAGAAACTGATCCAGTTAAGGAGAAGTAGCAAACAGAGAGAAGATACAAACAGCACTTCCTGCAATCATCTACCCATTAGTGGTTCTCTAGTTGCAAGCCAGTTGCTTGTGTTGGGGTAGGAAAAGGTGCTTTGAAAAGGTTCATTTTGATTTAAATTGGATTGGATATTTTCACATCTGAAAATAATACTGCTCTAATACACAAAAGTGACAAAAAAAAAAAAAAAAAGCTATAGGAAACTTCCTGAGGTATTTTCCAAGAGAGCAGAAAGGAGATGAGAATTTCTTAAAATAGTGGTTGAGAAAAAGGAAATGAATTCTTGGTCATACTCCACTGAAATTAGCCTGTTCACCTGCACACACATACATGTATCTACATATTCTCACAGTATTGCATTTTTTCTTGGTTGATGAAGTATCTTTAAACTCTTTGGTCTATGGCTTATAAAAGATAGCAAAATAAAACTGTATGGAATTTTCAATAACAGAAGACACAGCAATGATGGAGTCAAGCAATAGAACCTAAGTTTATAACTGGCACATTCATCAGCATAGTATACAGACCTATGGTTTGTACTTCTGTTCAGGGCTGTTAATATTGCTAATGACTCTAATAATTGACTGTTTAGCTTACATTGTATGATTAAAAATCTTCATTCTCCTGGGCAATCTCAGATCTTTTAATAATTGCTGGTTTAATAAGGGAAAATATGCAGTCAACAAAATGGTTATTTGAAATAATATCATATGTAGAAACAATTTTCTGAGTTCACGTATTAATATAATAATGTGTTAATTACAGGAAGCGGACTGTTTGGGTAGCACACTCCTAGATGCTAAAGTGTAGCAACAATGTGGGTCAGTCCCTGAGAGCCTGAGCTCTTGCATTTTGGTCATGTCAAGCCCAAGATCAAGAGAAAGCTCATGTGCTAAAAAGCTTGGCATGACATCTTAGAGACTCAGAGCACGGAGGCCCTTTGCATAAACAGAACAAATCCTTTTCAGTGCTTTTAGACCTTAACAAACATGGGGTGATGTATAAAACTGCACTCCCCCAACTATAAGGCTAGCCCCCACCCTACAAACCCCTGAACTCTTTTCAGCATTTCTTAAATCTGTTCCATTGAACAATCTGCGTTCATTGTAACAAATACAATCTCATTGAATTAGATTCTGAAGAGACTTTATAGTAGAGGAAAAAAGAAGACTGATCCTGTATTCTCTTTAGTTTAAACAAGGAACAGAGCACAGCAAATGAGAAATCTTGGGTGAGCTAAGTTCACAGGAATGGGTGGGGAGGGATGGGGAAGAGGAAGAGGGGAAACTGGAGAGACTTGTACTAGGTACGGAATCCATTTCTAGGTGTCTCAGAAATAAGAAACCTAGTGTTAATGTCTGTGCTTTAACTGTGTGACTGTTAGGTGTCCCTGGGCACATTTTAATTTTTCTATCACAATGTAATGTTTCTTTGAATTTAAACTTCCTTCAATTGTAAGGTAAGGCTTGGAGTCAGAATCACCAAAGTTATAAAGTGAGAGAGGAAAAGCATGCCAGTAGCTATTTAAAGATGTAACAAAGATTTGACTAATCTGCATATTTATAGTTTGTAATAGCTTATTGGCTATCATAGTCTGATAGACCTGCACTATCGCCCAGGTACACACAATTCATTGCCTAGTATCATTATGATTATCTACGGCTGTCTCATTATTCACCCATTGCTTCAGTTGGATGAGGAGTAAAAATAATAAGCCATAAGCTTCTCTGCTGCTTAACCTAACAACAAATCATTCCAATTCCAAGTCCAATGTCTATTATTCCAAGCAAATTAGGATCACACAGACAGATTTCTTCTTCCTTCACTGGGGCAGCTGACCTCCCTCCCCTGAAGCTGTCGACCCATGCAAATGTTACATTTAGGAACTCATTCTTTATATTCGGGAGTTACAAATCCCTAATAACTTAACGAGCAAAACACAGAGTTAGCCTTGCAACGCTTCAGCACACAAATTAGCTAGACAAATAAAAAGGATTTAAAAAAATCTTGAAAATAGCACTTATCATCAGTCTCCCATTCAGAAATAATGAAGGGAGATGGTTTATACAGATTTAGTAATAAGACACGACATAAATGTAAATATAACATGTTATGACCTTTCTTCTGGTGAACAATAAGCATTTTGTTCATTATTCAGAGCCTCTTTACTTACAATGAATGTGGTGATGAATTGAAGTTATGACATCAATTAAATCACAAATTTTTATTATTTTCAAACAGACAAAATGCAGATATTTTAAGGCAGGTAGCAAAAATGATGAGTTACTGTGTATTCTTGGTCTCTAAATGAGTTATACATATTCAAAAATGGAACACTGAAGATACTCCACAAAGCCAGGAGCATATATTACTTTTACTCTGAACAAAGATAACATTTGTAGAATCCCATTAGCAATAAATCTTTTAGATTTTTTTCACTTAAAATCTTATGATCCCAATGGGAAGAATAGATAATCAGTAAATAGAACTCTGATATCTGTCAGGAATTTGCCTGAATTAGAGCTGAACTATCTTGACAGGGAGATTGAGAAAAAAAATTACCTTTGGTATTCTGATGAATGTATTTGAATTTTTCTTTAAAGGCATCACTAAAATAGAAATGAAAGTACTTACCCTGTCACAGCTGAAAAACACAGGATGTGTAGTACATAATTACCAATGATATAAAGTAAATATCCTTGAATAAAGATACAGACCATAGAATAGTTTCAAAGAATATTGAACTTGAATATGGTATAATAAAGTATAAACCATTTGGTATTATGCATTTCTCCTTTTTGTGATTTCAACTTAAGAGAGAAATATGGATTTAAAATGTTTTATAAATGTTCTCTTTTCTTATCCAACCAATAGTTATATAAGGAGAGAAAAAAAGATGGGAGAGGATTTAAAGCATTCTGGAACATTCTACATAATGTGTCCAGAAAGATGGTTCTTGTTGACTCTTTGGAGCATTGCACTATCTGGCCCTGAAAGTGATTTAGTTATGGAGTCACTATGTATTAAACACTAGGGGCAGAAAGGTTAATATCTTTCCATCACCTTGTTTCTCTGGAAAGAAAGGGCTCCCAGAAAGGGGGACTATAATATGCCGAGGAGCTTTTCTTGAGATGAGGGTTGCTTCACTATTATGTCTGTCCAGAACTCCCTTGCTTTTCTCCTTAAAACATGCATTGCCCATAAACTTGAATTGAAGATGCCTCATTAGCTTCTCAGGGTTCTTTGGAAGCCATCAGAGGACAGTGAAATGTGGCAGGAGGAGTGCTAGCGGTGTCCACTTCAAAGAACAATCCACTCTCTCAGATCACTGTGTGAATGCTACCAGAAAAGGCCACTCAGAGTGAATCTACTCAAAATTGAAACCAACCTTTTGTAGATAATAGTGGATACAGAAAAGGTTTGGTTGAGATTTTATCTAAAAATAAAATAGACAATAATGAAAAAAATTTTAAAAAATGATTACAATGAAAACTATTCTCTAGTCCTTAGAACAAAGGAAGAAATAGCCAAATCTTAGATTTTTCAATTATCTTCCCACATAATTTTAGGGTATTAAATTCTCCACTGGGTACTTGACTTGAAGAGCATGCTCATAAAAAGAATCAATCATGCAAAAATATTCCATGGCTTTGTTAATTTTCAAATGAGTTTTCCTAATTATTTGGTTTTTAGCTTGTTCTCTTTTGAATCTCATTATCTTTTCAATTTTCCCTCTTTTCAATTGTCTGACCTTGATAGATCCATAAAATCTTTGCCTATGACTTGAGCAAGTCTCCAATATCACTTGAATAAATTTTATGAAGGCCTGCATTTTGAAAAGATTTTCAGTTTAACTTTTTAGGTTTTGTTTTCTATTTACATAGGAAGTTATAACTATCAGATTGCCAGCAGGTTTATAACTGATTGAGATGTTGATTTTGTGGATTAAGGTAGGTGCTATGTTAATTGCAGAGGGCAGTTTGGGTTGGAACTAATTTTACAATTGGTCAGTTCACCAGTGAATATTTTCATGCTATGACAAGTTTTGATTTCCTATGGGAGATTTCTTGATGAGGAATCAGATACCTGTGTGTATCTGACAATCTACTGGAGATCCAGAGAAAACAATGCAGGGATTAATTAGCTAAATCACTAATATTTTTTTGAAAGTGAACTATGTTCTAAACATTTAAGCATTTGTGCTGGAATTTTCACAGCCCTATGTAAGAAGGAGGGGCAATTTGGCTTCAGATTATTTTATTCTTAAATTCCTTAGACTCCTTTGCTGCAGATTCATCGTTCTATCCATCTATTACACATGCATATATGGGTGCTCACTGTCCATCAGACACTGTGCTAGACCCTGGAGATAATAGAGATGGATCATGCATCTCTTCCCACAGAAAGCTCAGGATCTAGTAAGAGACGCATCACTCTCTACTGTCCTGAGCAAACAGTACAGTAGAGATCCTTAAATTTTTTTAAAAGACTAGTGATTACGATGCATTTACTATGTGTCAGAGAAAACAGTAGATGCTTTACTTAGATCAATTCCTTTAATTCTAACAATCTGGTTGATGGCTGACTCTAGATTTGCACCCAGGTCTTGCTGAGGTCAAAGCTTTGTTCTTTACTACTGTGCTGCACCATCCACCACCTCGCAGTAAGTGCAAAGACAAAGGTTTACGCCCAGGTACTGTGAGAACATGCAGGAGGGGTCCCTAATAGACTGAGGATGCTTATGAAAGCCTTGCTGGGGGTGTCATTATCTCAGGTAGAAGCCTGAGGACAAGTGCACAGCCCCTTGGCAAGGCAGAGCAAAATGGAGATGTGGTAAAGAGATGGGTTGGATTCAAGAGATTTCTCTGTGTTTTCCTTAGTATTATAAGCATAGTTACAGTATAGATGATTTTACACTACATTACCTAAAATATAACAATGTAATTTCATTTATAATCACGCTTAGCGTTCCTAACACCAAAAACTCCAAATAAAATCTTATCTCTAATTATTATCCTCATTTTTGTACAAAACATTTCAAAAGCCCACTGCCTCAGGCGGTATACTTAAGAGGGATTGTTACCCAACTGATCACCGCTTCTTCTGATTCCTTCTACAATGTATATTTACTGAGAAATGTCACATGGGATTTTGCATTTATATAATGCTTTTTAGGGCAATGAAAACCCAATAAAATCAGTCGGCTTACTTAATGTTCAAAGTGTTTAATAAGCTTTTTTTTTTGAATGAACCACTTAAATGAGGTTTTTTTTTTCTTTTTTCATTAATTAACTCACCAGTGCACAAAATACGTATCAGATAAATGAGTTGATAGGGTCCCCAGTTTAGTTGAAGATGCAATACGGAAAGCACTAATTAGGCAGGCAAGAGCGCCAGATAATTAAAGAGTGATTAATAGATTTTCGTTCTACCAAAATTAAAAGTAACTAATTGGTTGAAAAAATATTTAAAATTGTGTGCTTGGAACTTCTATATTGAACATGATTCTGTGAGATACTAAGATGATTGTGATTTTGAGTGAAGGTTTTATTTTTTTACTTATTTCCCCTTTTTTGACATCTTGTGTCAAAGTGTTCCCGTGTTAATAGTAGAATATAATGGAAGTTTATGCAATTAAATACAGCAAGAGAGTTTATAGACCATTTATCATTGGATATGGGTCATATACTGTGAATTTCAGAAAATAAAAGGGAATTCCATTTGTAGCCTACTCTTGCCTGAAGCTCACCTAATGAAATCTTTCTCACTCACAGAATTAACAGTGTATCCAGCTGAAAAGTATTTAACATTCTCTATGCATACTAAGCATGCAAAAGTAGAATAAAACCTTGCATACTTACAGGGGATTTTTGTTGCTTTTTCTTCAGCCCAAATTAGGCAGCTCTTGTTCATTTAGTGCATTTGAAAGGAGCTGAACTTTTAAAATTCTGAACTGTCAGTCCCCATCATTTCATTTGACAGCTGACACTTTGAGAGTGAAGAACACACAAATCATGTGAGTGGAGTGAAACACTGCTAATAAATGCTATTGTTTTTCCCAATGGAAAGGAGCACCTTAAACAACTGTTTGCAGATCCAATGGGTTTGTTACAATGCAAAATGCATGTTTGGCTGTCACCATTTATGTTTACTACCTGCAGAGCATAAAATTGCTGATAAAAAATTGAAGAAACATAAGGCCAGATTCATTAGAAAAAGAATCATGCTTTTTCTCCTCCCTGCGTTAGCCCTCAACTTCCCATTTTAATATGATAAACATTGAGTCTTCCTTCATTAAAGCATGGAACTAAATAAATAATGTATGGTTCTTGAGATAATTACAAGATTTCTGTATTTATGGAAAACACAAATTCTGAAACATTTGCTTGTCTGCTTATACTTTGTGCTTTTTTAGCAAGCAAAGGAACTTGTGAAAATTGGCTCTGCCATTTGGAATTTTATTTAAGAATATTCATGATCATTTTTGGGACTTTTTGGCTTTGTTTTTCTCCCATAAAACTTCTGAGGCCAAATGTTTGTAGGTTGAACGTATCCTCCTTCCTGATGCAGTAAATCTCTGTATATCCTTCAGATCTGTTCACCTGACTAAATCATAAAAGATAGCATATATTTTATCAAAACTTTCCTTGTTAATATTAAAGTTAATTAGGTAACTAGCCAACGAGAGGATTGTTCCTAGTTTGTTTTACGGACACCTACTGCGGAGACAAAGAAATAGCTTGATAAATGGTGTGTTTTGACTACTTTGTAGCATATGACCACTCATAACACTTTTATCTCTTTAATCTTTTATAAATATTGCTATTAAGTGTAGTGAATATCTTTGACTATCTTAGTAAACCACAGAAGCATTTTAATACATTGAAATAGGTCTAAACCAAATAGTGAAACGTAAAGTTATGTTTTGGGGTTTCAGTTATGAAAAAAATATAGAAGTGTGGAAAGCTTGAGTGACTGGTACTTTTTTCTTTTTACACTTTTAGTTTTCAATGCAAATAGTAGGAAAGGGAAATTATTTTCTATATTGTTTCTTGCTGATGAACTGACAGAGATAACTCACTTAACTGTCTAGACAGGAAATATATACATACATATGAAAACTTTAAGGAGCTCATTACCACACTGCCTTGAATAATGTTAACATCTTATGCACATAGTTATGCATGTGTATACAAAGTACAGTTGATCAAGAAAGGGTTCAATGGAGAGGCCAGAAAATTAGTTCCAGCATTATTCTACACACGATATTTTCAGTGCATTAGTATATCCATCTGGAAAATGAGCAAAGAACTACTTCTCTAAACAAGAAAATGCTTTGGACTTTTGTGGAAAAGTACCCTTTAAATTCAAGGGAATGTACACACAAATATTATGTATGTAATCTACATGGTTTTCATTGAAAGGTATGGAGAATCTATACGCCATACTGGAAAAATGATAGTTCTTCCTGGAGAAGCCATTGCTTTGCTTTTGAATTTCACTGGTCTGACTTCTTGAGGTTTTCCTTAAAATATATTTAACTTCGAGTCACCACCCTACTGTTTGCTTACTCACCTTCTCAAAACCAACAGGTCAGAAGTCAATGGATACTTTTTTAAATTCATGACTGTCATAGGAGGTCTGATTCCCAAGACAGCTGTGGCAAATAACCAGTCTCACAGATGGATAATATCCAGAATGTTATTCTGTGGCTAAGATTTTACTGGAGTTGCCCCTTACACCCACAAATAGGCTGTTTGCTTGGTTTGTCATTCTCTTCCAAAGGTACTTAGGAGGCGTGGAAGCCTAGAGTGAGCAGTTAAGTTCCTCCATGTGAGAGCACAAATGAATTGAAGTTCCAGTGACTCAAGTCTCAGAGGCAATTACAGAGGTTTTCAGTAGTTACACCAAGGTAACTTGCAAAAAGCCCAATGCCATTGCTGACTTGATCTTTAAATCAATATGTTTCTGCAGACATTATATATGATAGCATATGTAGGCTGGAAAACAAAGAACTGAGGCCCCAGAACAGATTTAAAGGGGAGAAAGCCTGTCTTTATATGAGGCTGGATTTTGAAGTATTATCTAGGGCAAAAGTTTTTTAAAACCTTAAATTACCTGTCACTCCATAGTAGAAAACAGTTTCAGAGGCTCAACTTTGCTCTTACATAGTCACTCCACAAAATGTCAAAGACCCCGAAAAGGGTACTTGGAAAGATATACTGCAAATTGTTATGCAATTCCCTATTCCTCTGGCTAGGAGAATTAGGAATTTGGGAGGTATTTTTTATGTGGGGTAGGGGAAAGAGAGGGTAAAGAATTGACATGGAAATTTATTTTTAAGGACCCTAAAACCTGGGCAGTTTTTTACTGCATAGCTGCAGGATACTGGCTAAAATAATTTAAAAGAAGGCAGTGGAGAGACTGAACTGATGATTACAAAGAATGGGTTCTGGAAAACCCTTTCAATATAATTTGGATGGAGGAGGGTATCACTGATCTCAGGTTCTTCCCAATTTCATCAGGAGGTCCAAGGTCAGACACAGTAGTTGCTAAATGGCATTTGACTACTACATGGGTTGTGCATAAAGAAAACCCAGTGAGTAATGTCCTCTGAACCCTGATCAGGACTGAATGTTCATCATGTGTATTGTAAGTTAGTCCTTTGGAAGTGGCTCATGTGGTTAAAACCTTGGGTTTTGGAGTCAAGATACACCTAAGTTCAAATCTTCCAAGGAACTCATCAGTTCCTTAATAACAGCTCCACAGTTATTAGATGAGTTCCTTGGAAGATTTTAAAAATCTCTTTAGGCCTCAATTTCTCCATCTGTTGAAGTTTAATAATAGTACTCATCTACTACGAAATGAGATTATATGTGGAACATGCATAGCAGAGGTCCTGATACTGTGTGTGCATAATACAGTTTAGCTAATAAGTTATATGTAGAAACTAATAAAGGGCAGCTGATATAATCATGCTAGTCATAATACAAAGTATTTAGAGTAAAGCAGACCTGAAAATCGGAGTGGGATTCATACCATTGAAATACCCTATTTATAGTACATTGGGTTAAAAAATGACATGGGTTTTTATCACCAGTGAAAACACTGCAGAGAGGCCATATTCTAAGTGTTTTAAATGTTTTATAACAGTGGCAGCTGAAGTGTTATTAAAATGGACAAATGTAAAATGCTAAATGTTCTTGGACAAGAGTGATTCACTGAGTATTCCTCATATGTGAGCATGTATTGCAATCTTTATAAATTTAGACAGAATTGATAACAATACTTGAAAATAAGACATCATGGAAACTCATGCTCAAATGACTTCAGGTTGTGTGAATGAACCTTTTGGCAGTGAAAGAATGAGGAAGATGTGATATCTCTCTTCTGTTCACAAAGCCTAAGGGGAAAAACCCTCAAATATTTGAAACATATGGTTTTAAAGTTCTGTGTCTGAGCCTGCAACACTGATGGAGTTTTATGTAAAGAGATAAAAAATCTGTGCATGGACTGTCACAAGCTGTTTGGGTGAATAGAGTCACTGTTGCTAAACCACTGTTGATATTCTTAAATGGGTTGCAATGAGAACCACCTGTAAGCCAGACAGGTTTGGAAGTAGTGAAAACCATCAAGGGATACAGGTCAAAATAATGTAAATAAGATGAGTAAAGAAAGGTTGAACAGTATCAGTAAGTCAAATGGCAAAAAACCTTCAAGAACAAAAAATACAGAAACAGGTGTGACTTCCGTCAGAAGCCTGGCAGAAGTGTGTTTCAGAAAGATGAGAATAGAATTTATTCATTGGTAGTCTGGAAAAATTACGATTCCTGGATCCATTTACTTTTCATATTATTTGCTCTAATTATGGTTGGCATAAAGTGAGTCAGGAGACTACCTGGCTTTGGAAAACATATACAGTACTGAGAAACAAACCAAATTTTGAGGTGAACATCTTCTTAGAAGTATGCTTGTCAGTGTCCATGACTTTCTTGTGGAGCAGGATAAACTGAGGGGGAGATACAAATTTATCAACACTTTCTACTTTCCTAAGTGAATTCCCTTACCTTATCTCATTTGGATCTCATGAGGCAGGCAGAGTGGAGGAATACCTGACGATCCAACAGCCTTCATGAAATATTTTGTTCTAGGTGAATTCAATGAGATATAATGACAATTCAGATAAACAGATATATTCAGTTAAATTGAATCTACTTCTTCTGGGCATTTGGTTCTCAAAGATTCCTGTCTCATTCTTGTCAGACTCAAATTAATAACTTTGCTAGATATTTATTATGTAGTTAAAGCACCCTGGATGTCTATGTGTGTGTATGTTGGAGGTTGGTGGGATATGAGAAGCTTTTTAAACCCAAAGAGTTTTAGGGTGGAGAGGAGAAATGCATGTTAATAACTAACTTTAAAATGAGCAAAATAAAATAATGGGCAGGGGGAGAATGGAGCATTGCATGAGGGTCAAGCACATGAGTGCTGTAATCTATGGCCTGGTCCTGCCATGTGTTAGCTGTGTAACCTCAGGCAAGTTGTTCCATTTCTCAAAGCCACTGTCTCCACCCTGGTAAAGTGGCACCATGATAACATCTAAAGCCGTTGGTATAGGGCTTGGTATGTGCTGAAAATTCAAAAATGGTAGCTAACTTTATTAATCATTATAAGCTAAGTGCTACATTTAAGAGCATTATGGAAGATTTCATGGCATGTCTTTGGATCTGAGTTTTGAAAGATTAAAGTTGCAGCCTCAGGAATTAGGGTATGTATTAATTAAAACAAAGCAAAACAAGCAAAAGAAATCTTGGATTTTGATGTTCAAAGACTTGGTTCAATTTCCTACTTCTGGCCATTCTAAAAATCAACTTTCTATTATATATCAGGCACTGGGTATGTCGCCTAATTTGTGTCAGCTTCAGTTTCTGGATCCAAAAATTGAAATAAAGAGCATATCTGTTTCTCAAAGTTGCTGCTATGGGGAAGAGATGTGACAATGTTTGAGAAAAGCATATTGTGTTCTGTAAATTGTTATTAGTCTTGTAATTATTAGTGTCAGGTGGACAGAAAGAATGAGAAAGACAATTTAGCTTGGGAGACAAGCATGAATTAAAGGCACGGAAGTATGACAGTATACAGAATGTTCAAGAATGACCAAAAGGCAGGTATGACTGGTATGTAAGGGTATAGAAGGAATTTCTTCAATGGAACAGCAAAGTGCTTTATGGAGAGCCTGAATGCTACATTACAGAGTTTGGGCTTTATTCCAGGTCCAACAGGGTGTCAGTGAGGATTGTGAATGACTACTACACGTTCTAGAAAAATTATCTTATATGCTGGAAAAGTGTCCATCCATACATTATCAATGAGGAGACCACAGAATCGTGTTATCCTTAAGCATTGGACAACATTTCTCTTTTGTTCTATGTTTTCTCCCCACCTGGCCTACATCATTCTTTGACTACCTTCAATAGTTCTCAGTCTGTGATGTACATTAGTAATTCCTGGGTTTTGGTCCAGCCTGTCGAATTCACATCTGGGTGGAAGGGCCCAGGCTCTGCATTTGAAAAATCAGTACAGGGGATTCTGAGGTCAAGAAAAAATTGAGAGCCATCTTTGAACTTGTTCTGTACCTCTTGTCTCCCTATGATATACAGAGGAGGCTCTTTAAATTGCAAGGAATAGCCACATATTAGGGTGGACTATGATGAACATAGAGGGGATATAAGAAAGAGAGGAAGCTCAGTCACTTGACCATGACTCAGGGACACTGAAAAGAGCAGGCAAGGCACTAAGTCTTATGGGACAAGCAGAAACCACAGTACTCTGGAGTGTCCAGGTGACTAGATCACAGTTCAGAGATAGGAAGATGACTCACGATTCAGCAATGTGGCTGAGTGGTCAAAGGAGGTCCAGGGGTCCCCTTGCATTTTCTGCAGAAAATATGACTCAGCTACTTTCCCAGTCCCCACTGGTTTCTCTGTGTGAATATTCACTCTAGCTCTTACTGTGTGGCAGCCTTACTCATTATATTCTCAATGGAAAGTACAGAGAGGGACAATTGGATTAGTCTAGTTACTCATGGCAGAGCATCTGCTTTTGATCAGGTGCTTTCTCTTCAGTCGGGCCAATCACGATTGGGAGGCAGCATCTTGAAGGGTGGAATATAAGTAAGAATTCTTACAGAAGAGACCAGGGCTTCCCAGAAAGAGGCCATTCAGTAACAGTAATTATCACCAACCTCTTTTTAGCACTTGAGCACAGATCTAAATAGTTTACATATGTATGAATTCATTCAATTTTCATAACATGCATAATTTAATTGTTTACTTGACAAAACATACAGGTTGCTCTGTAGCAGGTACTGTTACTTAGTGCCTTACAGAGATTGACTCAGTTGAATGAAAGCTTACAAGGTAACAACTAATTTTTTTTTTATTTTACAGACAAAGACAGTCATAGAGTTAACATGTTTTCTGAGGTCATACCACTAAAAGTGGAAAAACAATTATTTGAACCCAGGCACTCTGGGCACATGCTTTATGAAATCCATTTCTTTGCACCATCAGGTAACCCAAGGTTCAAGAATCTACTTGTTCCTATGATGCATTCCAGGAGATATGTAAGGCTGACACACAGCATGGTGTGAGGAGGGCAGATAGCCTGGTACTTAGCTCTGAACAATCTTCTGAGTCTATATCCAGTAATCTTTTCTTTTCAAGTTCTATGTATCTGGCACCCAATAAATGCTCAATAAGTATCTATTGAATAACTATGGAATAAATGAATGAAAAAATAGAATAAATACATAAGAAAGTGAGATTTTAAAAAAAAATCTTAAACAATTCCATTGGCGTTTGAAGAAAGAATTTTTGGCTGAGTGAAAGATCACATTTGATTGTTTGAGAATGATAATATTAAGAAAGAATAGTACTGCTTGACTTCACCTCTTACCTCCAGAGAGTCTACTGAGTGCTAGCCTAAAAGTTTGAAAGATTTTTGTTCCTAGTCTTCTTAGCATGTAAAATTTGAACAACTATACACACCAAATTTAGGAAATAGTTGCTACTTTTCTAGCAAGACACTATGAGAATCAGTCATCATTTAGTATTTTATTTTAAGTCTTGAGCTATAGTGGAAAAAAAGAATATGAGTAAAAAAGTTAAGTAGAATTGTATTGACTTTGTACATCAGGCATATTGGCATTTGAATGGGTTTTTTTATTTATTCATGAACTTTTAAAGGAAAAATAATGATTAAAAGGAAAACTCAGAGACTTTTTTGGGGAACATAGTCTTTAAAATAAATTATAAAGAAAACCTATTTTTTACTTAATCGGCGAGACAAGTATAAGCTCATCAATAAAAATGAGAAGCACAAAATAAAGGCAAAGCAAGGCTGACAGCAGACTGGCTCTATTGCCTAACTGTGGAAAAAGCAGGAAAATCACAACTGCAGACATGCAGTAAACCGGCGCAGGGGACTAAGATGGAGCTTGATACCAAATTAAACGTGTGCGTGAACCTTATTTGTTTCATTGCAGTTAAGGAAAGACACTACTATTCAAAGAGACAAGCAATATAAGACTGGCTATGTATTAACTGGAATCAGTTTCCAATCAGAAAGGGAGTTGTGTCTTTTCCTATTAAGAATCTGGTTTATACAGCTCTGCTACATATAAACATTTGCTCTAATCAGTTAGAGAAGGAGAACCTAAGAAATGGTCACGCGAAATAGTCTGACGATGTCACATGATGCCTGAAGATTATGCTCTCATTTTAAATAGGTTAGAGAGGACATTTCAGTATTCAAGAGCTGCTTCTGATTATTCCATATTTCTGATGCAATTTTACTAACACAATACATAGGGTAATAAGATACTCATGTAACAGACATATTATATAATACTCTGTATTGTTTATATCCTTATTCTTTTTCAATAAAATCAAGTTTTACTTTTACTTCTGTGAAACAATGTCATTTAAACTTATTTATACATATTATTTTATCAGGAAACAATTTTATTCTTGATATCTCTTTAATGTCTTGCAAAACATCTCCCTATTCCTTTTCTTCTCTCAATTTATTTTTCCCACCCCACTACTCAACTGTGGCCAAGATATGGAATATAACTAAATGAAAATATGCAGTAGTTCTGGTTTGTAATTGAGAAAAGTATATACTCATCACTTTCTTAGCAAGATTTTAATAAGAAAATAAACATTGAGTATGGGAAAAGACTAAAGGAATAGAAATCTTTAATTAGAATGTCTCGAAATCTATCTTTAAAAATTAATTCAAATAGGAAATTATTTAATTGACTTATTTACTTCTCTCTTTTACAAAAATATTATTCTTTGTTGTCTGAATTGTTCTTATAGCTTCCTGTACCATAACAAGGTATCATAGTTATATACCGTATCATAGCTATGGAGGAACTCTAGCTGTTCTACGCACTTTATAATCTGGGGAACAGAGACAGGAAGAAGTTAAATGAGAGGCTGAAATTATGAGGCAAAACAGAGAATTCTTTTGACTAATTCACCATTTGGTGATTCCCATTGGTCGCTCTGTCATATCAAGCACCCCTTCTCTGATAAAGTTTTGAATAAGAACTATTTTCTTGGTGATAAGCTAAAATCCATTCTGTAGGATGAAGCTAGTTTTAATCTTTCAGTAGTCTTCTTTAGACTGTGGTTGATGTGGTTGGATATAGTGCTGTTAAGTACCCAAATCTGGAGCTGATGTTAATGGAGGATGAAGTAAGGAAGAAATCTGGATGAATTCTAATTATAGTAGCAGTTCTGATTCTCTTATTTGTGGAAATTTGGGAAACTTCAGAAAGTGGACTTGTTAGTAGTGCTTTGCAAATGTGACATCAGTTGAGTAGGCTTGGGTCCTACTGAAAGTTTTCAGTGTGCCTTGGGTTTGGTAAAGTGTCTATGGGAAGATGTGACACAGAATCCAAACTTTACTGTGGTATAGGGAGAAAAAACACCCGTAAGTGAAACTTGCCCTCACCACATTTTCCATGTATTTTGGCTCTTGATTTTGACTAGAACCATGAATTACACAGATAGGCAATATTCCAATCACATAATCAAATAATTAAATGAGATTAATGTAACAAAATACGTTGTTGTAAAAGAAATGGTGTTGATGAATTTATCTTTTTATTCTCAGTAGAGAGGTTTTAACAGTACCGAACGAACAGTAATAACAGCCGTAATATACTCCAAAAAACCAGACAGGTTTTTGACTGTAATTGGAGACCATACTGACGTTTCAAACTTTAGAACTCTATGATAATTTTATGAAGGTAGATATACTACTAAGGATTTATGGTTGTCATATTTAAGAAATTCATTTATTCAGCTTGGTGCGTGCATGTGTGTGTGTGTTTAGAAATGGTGGTAATGATCGTAAACATTTTGAGCTATAGAGTTCTCTAAACTTCATGTTCACTATTGATGGGGTCAAAGGAAACTATAACATGGATTTGTCTGCCTCATCTGGAAGCTTCAGTTCAGCAGAAATGAGAGAAGAAAAAAGAGAGCCATGGAAGCAGAGGCTGAGTAGAAGCCTCCAGTTAATGATGTGGATTAATTCAGCCATGGGTCACAATGACTGACTCGATAGAGTGGGGCAAAAACATTCTTATGGACTTTCGCATGGAAACTGTATCATCAGCCCCACTTCCTATCTGACAAGAATTTCTGAGTTTTAAACGAACAAACAATTAGTGAAGTGAGAAGCCAACATAGGGAGAAACATATTAAACTTCTTTGAGGTGGAGAGAGGGGAAAGGTAGCTCTCAGAGGGAGATTTAAAAAGTGAAAGCCACCCTAATTCCTCCATAGCTTCTTTCTCTTCCTTTCAATTATTTAGCAAGGGTCCCTCTCTGTTTTCTTAGCTTCATTAAGTAAAGCATTTAGGATGACTAGCTTTTTTGGCGTTCCATGAATTAAAACTTGTAGGTTGTTAGGAGTTATTTTGATCTCTCTCTCTCTCGCTCTTTCTTTTTGAGACAGGGTCTCTCTCTAGCCTCTCTTATTGAAGATGACAAAAAAAAATTATTTTTTTTGAAGGTACATGATAGAAACAAATATAATCAAAAGGTGGTTCCTATAATCCATTTCATCTCTGAATTGTCTCTTTTCTCTCTCTTTCTCTTTCCTTCTGGTTTCTGTTTTTCCTGTTATCAAAAAATATTTATAAAGTGTACAAAGTATAGAAGGCATAAGTTGATTATTAATAAATGCAATTTTAGCAGTTGATGTATAAATTTACTTTTTGCTTGTTCATTTTCTCAATGTAAAATTGTTTCTTAATGTAGAGCTTTAATTGCTTTTTTTAGTTTTAACATATATTAAATGCTCTGCTATCCAGCCTTTTACCAATATGCACACTTCAGCCGGGATTCTTTTGTAGCAAGTATAACAGGATTAAATTTCAAGATTCTGAGGAATATTTGGAATTGTGAGAGATTAATTTACATTCAGTGTGGTTATGGTATTACAAATATTCATTATATTGTAATTATCTGAAAATTGTAAATCAAAGTGTGACATATAAGAGGGGGTCTTCAAAAAGTTCATGGAAAATGTGCATTATAAAAAACAATGCATGGATTTCAAATTTTCTTTGCGCCAAAATAAACTTGTACTAACTTGTAACATGTCTACGCAGGATCTAGTTTGAAGTACAAAGGATGAGACATCAATTGACAAGAGCACCTATTAGAGCAACATAAATTCTGCTAAAATTGAAGTAAGAACAAACATCAAATTTATGGTGAAGGCTGGGTAGAGGAATGATGAAATCGTTGATGCTCACAGAAAGTTTCTGGTGGCAATGGCCCAAGTGAATCAGCAGTTTACAAATATAGAGCTCATTTTAAGAATGGATGAGATGATGTTGAAAATGAAGTCAACAGCCACAGACTATCAACAGCAATTTGTGAGAAAAAAATTGATCTTCTTCATGCCATAATTGAAGAGGACTGATGATTATCAGTAGGAACAATAGCCACTTGATTCACTGTGTACAATTCTGACTAAAACATTTAAGTTAAGCTAACTTTCCACTTGATTGGTACCCAAATTGTTATGCCCAGAGCTGCTGCAGACAAGAACCAGGTTTTCAATGGAGATTTTAAACAAGTGGGATTAAGATTCTGAAAACTTTCTTGGAAAATTTGTAACAGGAGATGAAACACAGCTTTATCAGTACAATCCTGAAGACAAAGTGCAATCATAGCAATGGCTATCAAGAGGTGGAAGTGGCCAAGTCAAAGCAAACATGGACTGGTCAAGAGCAAAGATCATGGCAACAATTTTTGAGATGCTAAGAACATTTTGCTTGCTGACTTTCTGGAAGATGAAAGAATGATAACACCTGCTTATTATGACACTGTTTTGAGAAAGTTAGCCACAGCTTTAGCAGAAAAACACCCAGGAATGCTTCACTATAGATTCCTCCACCATGACAATGCTTCTGCTCATTCTTCTCATCAAACAAGGGCAGTTTTGCAAGAGTTTTGATGGGAAATCATGGGGCATTCATCTTAAAGTCCTGACTTGGCTCCTTCTGACTTCTTTTTGTTTCCTAATGTTAAAACTCTGTAAAGAGCACTCATTTTTCTTTAGTTAATAATGTAAAAAAAGATGGCACTGATATAAATTCCCAGTACCCTCAGTTCTTTTTTTATTATACCACCCCAGTGTGTGATGTTCCCCTCCCTGTGTCCATGTGTTCTCATTGTTCAACTCCCACTTATGAGCGAGACCATTGAGGTGTTTGGTTTTCTGTTACTGTGTTAGTTTGCTGAGAATGATAGTTTCCAGCTTCATCCATGTCCCTGCAAAGGACATAAAATCATTTTTTTTTTATGGCTGCAGAGTATTCCATGGTGTATATGTGCCACATTTTTTTATCCAGTCTATCACTGATGGACATTTAGGTTGGTTTCAGGACTGCTATTGTGAATAGTGCTGCAATAAACATACATGTGCATGCATCTTTATAGTGGAATGATTTATAATCCTTTAGATATATATACCAAGTAATGGGATTGCTGCAACAATTGGTATTTGTAGTTCTAAATCCTTGAGGAGTCACCACACTGTCTTCCACAACAGTTGAACTAATTTACACTACCACCAACAGTGTAGAAGTGTTCCTATTTCTCCACATCTCTCCAGCATCTGATGTTTCCTGACATTTTAATAATCGCCATTCCCCAGTACCGTCAGTTCTTTAGGGATGAACTAAATGGCTGGTGTTATCACTTACAAAAGTATTTTAAACTTGGAGCTTATGTTAAAAAAATAAAGTTTCTGTATTTTAATTTTACATTTTAATTCCATTTTCCATGAACCTTTTGAATTCCCTTCTCATAAGACTCCATAAAAGTTGATTAGAATCCTCTATTGTCCATCCATGCTAGACAATATTTTTTAGGTAAAGATGTTAAAGCACGTTTCAAATGATAGCATCCTTTAGTTACTGATAGATTGACCAAGGTATGAAGCCAGGTGCCTAAGCCAGGTTATGTTTAGAGAATAGAGAAGCTGTTTCCCCCCCATTTCTTCTTTCACTTTACCTTTGATTATATTCATCATTGTTCTCCCATAATGTTCACCCTAGATAACAGGTTGTTTTGAACGGTATTATCTTATTAGAGGTTTTATCCTGGCAGAATAAGGAGATTTTCACACGTTAAAAAAATGATGCTTTTTGCATTTAGTAGCCAAGTTTGGGATCCTACTAACAGAAAGATTATAGCCAATAAATATGGAAAGTAGCCTGATACTGAAAGGAAGAAATATTAAAATTTGTATCTTTATGGCTACTTGTGATAAATTAAATGTCTTTCTTTGACAAAATAATTTAAAAATTGCTTTATTACTGCAGGCCATGCACTCTATTATAATAATTCTGTGAGTTTTCACATGTGCATGTTGCTTCAACAGCCCTGCATATTTTGTTTTATGCCTGAAACCAAATTAATTACTTTGTTTAATTTCATGAACATGCCAAGCTGCAGTTATGAATAGCTAGTAATATCAAGTGCTTACATAGAGAGTATGGGATGTTCCAATAAATATCTATCCAATTACCAAACAGCTGAGGGCAATATTGTTACCAGGTAAGCTGGACAAATTATATGTGTGCTATATTTAACAGAAAATGAAGCAATTGCAAAGTCAGCACTGAATTTTTGTTAAAATATGATGAAGCCCTGTAATGTCAAATTAAACTGTATTAACAAACCAATTTTCAAATATAATATTGTATAAGACAATGTTTTTTTAAAGCCAAAGAATCTCAGTGAAAACACAGATGCATCTTAAGTAACCAATGTACTGTTGCTTTAGACATTTTTTGACACACTTTCATAAGGTGAAGACAGATGAGTGTGGGAGGGCAGTTCAGTTGCATATTGTGCTTTTGTAAGACTGTTAGCCTAGAAAAAGATGTAAACATATTTTTCAAATACAAAAGAAAAATGACAGCAGCAAATTTTTTTGTCAGTGCTCTAGCCTTTGCATAGTTCATATTTGTATATATCTTATTTTAATCCTTAGGCAAGACTCTAGAGGAAGTTGGTATAATGAATGTTTCCCCAAAATAATTTTTATTTTACAAGTGAGATAATGTTGTGCGAGGGTGATGGGGGCAAAGGTTAGAGTGTATTAAGGCTAAAATTCGGTTGGGCCTCTCTTGTTGAATAACCTGCACCAGAATTATTTCCACTTAGTGGTTGTATATCCATTTTGGTTGGAGGTGGTAAAGAGGATATAGAACAATCTAGAGCTTCAGGTTGCGTCCCTCATTGGGCATTGAGCTCTGGAGCCTGGATTTAATTCTGAATTACAGCCGTCTCTTGTGAGACTCTAGTTCCGCATTTGGTTAGGATAGAAGAAGGAAAATAAATGAACAGTTATAGGTTTGGATCTGTGGTTAACACTCTGTAGTTGGGAAGTCTCCACTGACCACTGTCCCCGGTTATCCACCTCCCTTCATCCTCACAGGATCTTATCTTATGTATCTTCTCTTTTGGTATTGGTTCTATGAAGTCCCTGTTTAACTGCTCAGGGTAAGCAGCTTTGGTTACTTACAATCACTTTCCCTTCTCATCTGCTTTGACTTCTGATTTAAGAGACCAAAAATAGAGAGACTCCAAATACTAAGACCCTGGTTACTGTGTCTGCTGAGATCTTGGAATCTTTGGAGGAAGCTTCTAATCTTGAGGATTCTGAGACGTTTCCCAGAGTTGCCTACTTATTCCTTTGCTAATTTTTTCCCCCCCTTTCAAATTTGAAGTTGTTAGTGAGGTTTTCCTTGACTCGCCTTCTTTTTCTGGTATTACCTCCAGGATGTACAAGTGGGGTTGAGAATGGCAACAACCCCCTAGGAAATTATTGGTATTTTGCTCTGCCTTTAAAAATATATATTTTTACTAAAGGGTTGAATACCTTTACATTTAGTTGCTCTTGGTGGTTGCCTCATTTATTTAAAAGAGTAAAATTTGTAGCTTTGTTGAATATTGGAGAAAATACATTCTGTACTGATTTCACTCTGCTCGTTTTCCTCAAAAATCCTCTCAAATCTTTTTTATTTCAGTCAATTATCAAAGCACAAAATACGTGATTGTATAATGCATTTATAGCTTTCATATTAGAAAGTAGTTTTCTGTGAATATTATCCCTTCTAAAATGACTTTAATGACTGAATGCCTCTGTGTGAGGCAGTGGCTGATCGTTTCTTGAATCTGACTTATAAGCTCGTATTTCACTGAACTTCTTAAGCGACACTTCACACTATGGACCAGTTCTCCTGTGAAACTATTTGTTGGCTTCTGCTGAACGTTTCTGAGTCAATTTTGATCTTTCTTGTTCCTTCTGGGTTTCTTCATGAGAACCTCTTCCTCTGTTTATACTTTAAGCACTGTGTTTCCCAGAGGTTTGTCCTGGCCCACTGCCCTTTTCAGAAAATATGCACTATTAGCATAATCTTATATATGACATGTGGGAATAAAAAGAGATCAGTAGGTGAGGGAGAAGTTAGATGCTTAGGTGTGGTCATGTTGAATTTAAGGTACCTATGACATTTTCAAGGAGAGACTGTACTATAGGCCTTTAGAGAGATGAGTCAGGGTAAAACAAGAAGCCTATGCTAACAATTTAGAAACAAAAATACTCTAGCAGCCAACCAAACATCAAAGCTTGCCTTCTTATCTGCTGTGTATCTTCATTCATTTAATGTCTGAGCTCTAGGACTATAACCCAGCGCCTACTCCACAGTCACCTGAAAGACCCAACAAACACAAATACAAATCTATTCCAATAGATCCCAAACTTTATTAGTCATTCTTGTCTCTCCTGCCTTCTCTACTTCTTCTGTATTTGTATTCCTCTATTTAGTAAATCATATCACCCCCAAGCACTTTGACCTAAGTTTCTTGGGAATCAACTTAGGCTTCCTTCTTTTCATCATTATCTATAATTTGTCAATGATCAAGAAAGATAGATTTTACCTACTGAATAGTATTATGTTTAATCCATCTACTCTGTTTTGGTTACAATACTTTCTGTGGCAAGAAATGGCAAACCTGACTACAAGTTGTTTAAACATCAAGGACTTTTGTCATTACACACAAAAAAAGATTCTGAAGTCGGGCTATTTCCAGGGTTAGTTTAGCAGTTGAAACTATTGGAACTCTGGGATAACTTTTCTACAAATGCTTTAATCTTCTGCTTCAGCAATATAGCAATGTAGCAATAAGCATGTTCTCCCTTAACAATATCCAGAAGCCGAAAGGACAGGGTTCTTTCTTGAATTCCTCTATCTTCTTATCAGGGTGGAAAATCTTTCCTAGGGATACCCTTCCTGCCACTACCCTCAGCAGCCTCCCTGCTGGTTCCTTGGTAAGGACTGGGTCTCACAGTCACTCAGGTTCTTTGTCTATCTGGCTTTCTAGGCTTCTACAGTAGAGACAGGCTCTGCCAGGAAGGAAGCAGAATGGGAACATCTCTGTCATTTTCTCCAGTTTCTCTCCAAGCTTCTTTGCTCTTGCAGGACTGAAGACTTTTATGTCTGGCCTAGACCAATACATTTTTGAATTATTTCCCTGCTACCTCTGTCACCAACAGAGTCTACTGGAGTGAGTTTTCCAAAACACATCATAAATACTAAGAAAAATGTTACTTCTTTTAATTTTCTATTTCAACCATTTTCATATTTGATAAAGAATTTTTACTTAGGTTAAACCCACATGAATTTATTAGGAAAGAGATATCCAGAAATTCAATCTGCAGTTAAAGATGTCATCTAAGAATTATGAATAAGAAACTACAACTTTTGAGAGTCTGAGGGATGAGGGAAGAAGCATTGCTTGGAATAGCATTTCTTTACCTTGGTCAACAGAAAACGTACAGGTGGGCTGCTCACTCTTGGGACACTGAAGCCGTGACTGCCTCTGAGATTTCTGAACATAAATCTAGCCACTATATTTTACAAGCAAATAATGTGGACACCTAATATATTTTCATGATGGGTACATCTGAGGAGCTGCAACTTATACTTTTAATAAAATCATAAATTCACAGAGGAATCTGTGCTTTAAAGTAACATGACTTTGATTCTTTTATTTAAAAAAGAATCTCTTGTAATGCAAACAAGCTCAGATTCAAGAAAAATTGCTTCTTTCTGAAATCAAGGAACATCTGGATTATATATTCTTAATAGAAGTTCAATAAAATATAGAAATGTGACAAGCATGCTTTTATGCTAATGAAGAAGCTTGCAAAACAACATGAACATTTCAGTTTGGGAATCTCTTGAAAAAATTATGATAGCCTTGTTTTTGCACTTTTTATGTCATGAAAAGGTCATTTTAAGCATCGTACTTTAGAGACTTAAAAATTATTCTATGTACAGAAACTAAAACTAATGGTGTAGTTGGAATATTTATGTATAGCTGATAATATTTGAGTGAATATACATGACTACATCTGTATATAATATTAATAGGAAGTTTTTTTGCAGAAATAGGATCATAATGTTCACATTGTTCTACATCTTGCTTTTTTCCACTTACAGTATGTCATGACTATTAGATTACATTTTCTACTGTATTATAGAATGTGTTAACTTTTTGCAGAAAATTAATCTTTTAGTTGTGTCTTAAGGTTAATATTAAAATTAATGTTCTTTCCTAAAGCATCCACACTAATAACTATGCAAAGACTAACAGTGGGAGCAACTCCTTTGGGCTTTTAAATATATTTTGTAAAGCTGAAGGATATCATTTATGTTACAAATTCATCCAGGATGGAGCAAGTGTGGGCAGTGTAGGAAAAGAAATCAAGGAAGAGGCTGTTCCTTCCTCATTCATTGACCGGTGTCTTCCTCTTTCCTCTCAAACTCTTGAGGGAAGGTGTTCTCTTTCTGGGTCCACAAGGGGGCGTAGTTTTAAGGGCAAGAACTTCCTAGCGCCATGCCCCCTCCCATCTCATTCCATCTCGGAGATTTAACCATTTATGTTTAAATGTCGTGGGCATGGGAAGAAACTAAGAGTCAATCGCCCTGGCAGAAGTTCTAAGGAACTCCCTTCATTAGCCTGGGGACTTAGAGAAGGTGGGGGTTCCTCCCAGGTTCAAAGTCCCCTCCTTCCACACCCCTTCGGACTCCATGTTAGGGTCCCTTCCACGAACACTCCCTTGGTGGAAGCCGTCTTTCTCTCTCCTGGATTTCCCCTCTGGAGTCCACTTCCACACTCTCTCCTGGAAGCCTGTCTTC
>CAUYQU010026027.1:0-20556 GCA_963574635.1 Cheracebus regulus
TTAACTCCAGATGGATTAAAGATTTAAACATAAGACCTAACACCATAAAAATCCTAGAAGAAAACCTAGGTAATACCATTCAGGACATAGGCATAGGCAAGGACTTCATGACTAAAACACCAAAAGCAATGGTAACAAAAGCCAAAATAGACAAATGGAATCTAATTAAACTTAAGAGCAGAAACTATCATTAGAGTAAACCAGCAACCAACAGAATGGGAAAAAATGTTTGCAATCTACCTATCTGACAAAGGACTAATAACTAGAATCTACAAAGAACTTAAACAAATTTACAAGAAAAAAAAAAACAAACAACCCCATCAAAAAGTGGGCAAATGATATGAACAGACACTTCTCAGAATAAGACACTTATGCAGCCAACAAACATATTAAAAAAGAAAAAAAAAAGCTCATCATCACTAGTCATTAGAGAAATGCAAACCAAAACCACATTGAGATACCACCTTACACTAGTTAGAATGGTGATCATTAAAAAATCAGGAGACAACAGATGCTGGAGAGGATGTGGAGAAATATGAATGCTTTTGCACCGTTGGTGGAAGAGTAAATTAGTTCAACCATTGTAGAAGACAGTGTGGAGATTCCTAAAGGATCTAGAACTAGAAATACCATTTGACTCAGCAATCCCATTACTGGGTATACCTGAAGGATTATAAAACATTCAACCATAAAGACACATGCACGTGTATGTTTACTGCGGCACTGTTCACAATAGCAAGACTTGGAACCAACCCAATGCCCATCAAAGACAGACTGATAAAGAAAATGTGGCACATACACACCATGGGTTACTATGCAGATATAAAAAAGGATGACTTCATGGAAGCTAGAAACCATCATTCTCAGCAAGCTGACACAAGAACAGAAAACCAAACACAGCATGTTCTCATAGTGAGTGTTGAACACTGAGAACACATGGACACAAAGAGGGGAACATCACATACTGGGGCCTGTCATGGGGGTGGAGGGATTAGGGGAGGGATAGTGGGGGTGGGGGGACTGGGGATGGCTAACATTAGGAGAAATACCTAATGTAGATGACAGGGGATAGATACAGCAAACCACCATGGCACATGTATACCTATGTAACAAACCTGCACATTCTGCACATGTACCCCAGAACTTAAAGTATAATAATAAAGAAAAATAATAATAATAATAATTCCTTTTTAAAAAAAAGACATAAAAGAAAGATGAGATAAGCGAAACAAAAGCCATTGGAAAGTTTTGGAGAGAAGAGAAACATGTTCTGCTCTTGAAGCATAGAATAAGGGTACAGGGGAAGAGAGCTGAGACACAGAGAGTAGTTTGGAGGCTACTGCATTCCAATAAGACAGGTCAGAGTGATCAAGGTAACATAGAAAGAAGTGGTAGAATTCTGAGTATCTGAAGTCAGCTTCTGAAGTTAGAGCCAACAAATGTGGAGAGAAAAAGAAGAGCCATAAGCAACTGGCAGACATTCCTCAAACCTTTTTGCTGATGACAGCACAGCATGGGAACAGAGAATGCTAGACCTATAGACGGTGTAGAAGAGCAGGTAAAGAGAGGAATGAAACCGGGTCTGTGCCAAGGGCCTGAGGGGCCATGGGGAGACACAACAAGACCAGAAAAAAGAAAAAAGGAATAGGAAGTATGGAGAAGGTCTCTCCCACTGCCCCTGCCTCGGAGAATCTGTGTCTCCAACACAACCTTTTGAGAAGGCAAACACCCTTACAGGCAAGGCCAGCTTTTGTGGGCATGAAACTTATGAAGTCACACAGCGTCCCTACTTAAAAGGTATCTTGTGCCTAGTTTAATGCTTTGCTGTCACTGTCTTGAAATTCTTAACAATTTTAAGTGGTCCTGCATTTTCATTTTTGCACTGAGTCCTGCAAACTATGCAGCTAGTCCTGCATAACTTCTTCACTTACTTGCTACCACATTTATAATGAAATTCTCCACGTGGGACATTTGTGAGAAACGCTGAGAGTATGCTGTTGGAACAGCCTTTGGATTTCCCCAGGAAGGAGATGTCGTGTTTGCCTGTACTCCGAGCAGCACAGTCGTGACTCTGGGAACATTAGCACACAGCCCTGGACCAAAAGAACTCATTGGCCTCTTTAAAGGAAAAAGGACAAGAACAACACAAACAATGTCTCTGGTGGAAAAATACAGCATTCCATCTTTCCATAGTTTATCTCGGCCCTCCAAAAACAGATGCATCAAAGAATGGTCCCAGCAACCAAGCTTGTCATTTTGATTGGTGCCAAAAATCGGGACCCAGTCATGGTCTTATGATTGATTCTGAGGTGCAGAAAGGAAAACATTAATATTGATTTATCTGTTCATTCTCTTTATTCACTGTTCATCCATTTACCCAGACAAGCCATAGCAACTAGACACTAGAAAATTAAATTTAAAACAACTCCTCTATTCTAGGTAGACTCGTTCCCCTTCCCCCTGTTTCTGGAACTGTGGCTACAACAAGATTTTATTTTAAAAATATCATGCAATTCACTGAGAGGGAAAAGGGAGAACTCACAAAAATAATATTGAAATAATATAAACCAAAAAACTGCAAGATTGACAGAATTTGTTCCTTTATGGATGGCTGTTTTGGCACCATTGTGGATTATCTCAGAAAATCAGAAAAAAGAGGCAATAGCAACTTATTAAATAAGTAGACACATCTTATAGCATCAGAATAATAAACACCCTTCAGTGCTGTGCAGCCACTCTACATCACAAAAACATGAGGCAGATCATCTTCCCTGTGATCTACACTAAAATACAGAAACCCAGAGTGTTTACATTGATATTGAGGCATTTTTAATATAGAGCTAATCAACTAATAACTGAATATGCATCAATCACCTACTAGGCACAAGCAATACAATCATATTACTAAAAAGGATTAGGCATAGCACCAAGCCAAATTTTTCATAACTGTTCTGGTTCATGTCTCTCGTGCTAGACAAGATATTGAATGGTTTTTATAATTACTGTCTCACTTACAAACATGTCCCTGCCACCCAATATCAAAGCTACAAATTTAAGGCTCACCATACCCCTAAACCCTACAATGAAATGATGCTATGACTCTCTCTTCCCCTCTCTCTCCTTCTCTCTCTCTCTCACACACACACACACACATAAACACACACACACACAGACACACACACACACACACACATAGAGGTGAAAAGCAGAAAGTGAAAACAAAAAGCCAGATATTAGAGAGAGGTTAAATAACTGGCAGACTACCAAAACAATTGAGTACTAAGTAGTCATTCCAAATGGAAAGAAGCAGAATCACATGCCTCCAGCAGCGCATGAACCGGCATGTACCGAGATTATACTAGCAAAAGCTGTTAGCCTAACTCTGTGCAAGGGAAGGTACTGGAACCTCTTGCAGTGAACTGTGCAAATATCACCTTGCGGCCACTTCACTCTGCATGAGAAGTGTGGTTACCTCTGAATGAGTCCATCAAGATGGAAATGTTCATTTATATGAACAGAAGAGTGATTATCATTCTGGAAAAGAAGTGCTTTGGTCTGAGGCCACTTAGGCCTACCTAGTATCCACTAATGTAGTTCCCCCACTACATTAGCTTCATTTCCTAGGAATCTGTATTGGGGTTTGGGGATAAAACTAACTAATAGCAAATAGTCATTTTCTTTGCTTTGCTGCTGTGGTGCATATCTCACTGTAGGTCAGATTTTTCCATTTCTCCCAAAACAAGGTCCAAGAAACCCAATCATGTCACTTGCTACTGTAAGCAGCAAGAGAAAAAAAACTATAATAATTAATTTATTTGCTTATAAGAATTAATTCCCTGTGAGTTAAAATGGCAAACCAAGACAAAACCTGGCTTTACTTGGTAATTAACTAATGAGACTTGAATGTATACAAACCAATGTCCTTCCTCCAGCAGGTGTTTTTGGCATAGTAAATTAGCAACAGGAGATAAACTCTGTGTTTTTATGACTCAATTTTCAGTGCATAACCTTGTTTTGAGATAATACAATTGATATACTAAAAAAAGACTTTCTTTCAGTCAGATCTGTACCTATGTTATTAAAATAAAAGGTTATATTAGAGGAAATTTATTTCCCCTTGCCACTCCTTTGTAATACATTAAGTACTTTGAAAGTCATTACTTTTTCTCTTCAAAGGAGAATTAAATTTAAGAGGGACTCTTATCTAAGTTATTTTAGATTTGGAAAGTAATTCCCAAGGTAGGCCTGTATTCATTTCAAGTGAAAATTTTACTTAAACAGAGGCAGCCACATGATTAAAAACAAAGGTACTTTGAAATGTTTTAAAATTTACTTTGTAAATTTTTTTTAAAAAAAGTGGTTCTAGAAAAAAATCTGACTTCTCCTCAGATTCTTTCCAAAAGCAACCCTCTGACCCAATGCTGACTATGCCCTTGTATATCGCAACTCTGGAATCAATTCTGTTTGCAAGACTACAGAGTAATCTTCTCCAAAACTGCAAATGACATTGGAGAATGTTTCACTTTTTTACCTTAAAGATGGTGGAACTATTGTTGTCCAGATGGTATACAGTGTTATTTTTTTAAATAATGCACATTTAAGCTAGAGAACACATCCAGCATCATTTGGGGTCCATTGTTAAGTCACTGATATTTATTAGCATCTTTCTCCTTCCCCTGGTTTTATGGTAAGACTTGTTTTTTAATACAGTAGAGCCAACATACTTATAAATGAAGAGTGTACATCATATCCACCAGAACTGCCAGGCAAAGAGCATCTTCCTGTGATAGCTGGTTACAGACCTGTTTCTAGTTACTTTTCTTAACTCAGATGATAAACCAGCCTTGATAGATCATGAAGCAGTCCTTTCAGATTTTTTCCTGAAGCTAGAAACAAGAAATTGAATGAGTGGTTAAATTCTAATCAGAATCACCAGAACCATTTTCTTTTGTAGATGATTTTTACCAAAACTTCAAGGAAGGGATGCTTCCTATCTCACAGAAAATGTTTCAAAGAGGAGAAAAGAGAAAGCCATCAACTAATTTTACTAAACTAATAACAAATTTGAAAACAAGAGAAATATAGGAGATAAAGGACAATTATAAAGCAATCTTAATTATTAACATAGATAGAAGACTCCTATAACATTAATAAATCAAATCTGATAGTCTAATTTTTAAATTATGTCATAATCATTTGAGGTTCGGCTTAAGATGCAAAGGAAGTTTAACCTCAAAAGCTCTATTAAAATGTAACTCACATTAATGAAGTAAAGAAAGAGCCTCAATTGGTACTGACAAATCATTTGTTAAAATTAAACACCCATTTATGATTTTTAAATGCTCTTAGTGAACTCTGACTAGAAAGGAATTTTTAATATAATAAAAATGTTTTCACCAAAAACAGAGCAAACATCACTCATCATGATAGAAATTTAGAAACATTGCTATTAAAGTCAGAAATAAAATAAAAGTGCCTGCTTTCCCTATTACTGTTCAATATTGTTGTGGAGACAAGGGGTAGAAAAACAATATCAAGAGGAGCTTTTTATATACTCATATAATTAAATACTATCCAGAAATTAAAATGAATCAATACAAACATCTCAACAAGGAAAGATGTGAAAGAGAAAATGTTGAGTAAAAGAGCAACGAAAATACCATAAACACTACAATGATCCTATTTGCATTTAAGTAATAATAATAATAATGGCATTAGCAGTACTGTAGGCTTTTTTTGAGGGGAAGAAAATAAACCAAGGTCCTAAAGTTCCCTCTCTTGGGGAAAGAGGAACATGAATGGCACCAGGGAGGAGAAAATAAAGGAGATTTTAATTATAGTTGCATTTTTTTTTTTTTTTTTTTTTGGAGACAGGGTGTCACTCTGTCCCCCAGGCTGGAATGCAGTAACGCAATCTTGGCTTACCGCTTCAGCCTCAACCTCCTGGGCTTAGACCATCCTCCCACCTCAGCCTCTGGAGTAGCTGGGACTACAGGCATGTGCCACCATGGCTAGCTAATTCTGTAGAGATGGGGTTTCATCATGTTGCCCAGGCTAGACACAAAGTCCTGAGCTCAAGCAAAATCCACCTGCGTCAGTCTCACAAAGTGCTAGGATCACAGGCATGAGCCACCGCACCCACCTTTACTTCTTTTAAATGATTTTTTGAAACCTAAAGCAAAAATGACTGTTAGTTAATTCTAGGATGTGAGTACCCAAACATTGATCTTACATTGCCCTTTCTATTTTTCTGTATTTTTCTCTTCCGGAAAGGAAAGAAAGACGGGAGAAGAAAAAACTAAAGACTAATGCTGCAATCACAGCCTTTCCAAGGGCCTGGGCCAAAGGGCCACCTTGTCCGGGCCCCTCCTTCCAACCTGAGTCACATCTTCCTCTTGTTCAATCCACTGCTCACAACAGAACACAGCCATTCTCAAAGTATATGTTTTCTTTTTCAAATAAAATCCCTTTTTAAATCTTAAATTTTTTGCTTTCTCAACATAGTCTATTGAATTTGGGCTTCATCAAAAGTCTAGAGTAAGAAGGGTGTGTTACCTTCTTTTAACAGCAGAAAACCAAGGTTGTAAGATGAAGGTTTGAGAAAGGGCTTGTAATTAAAACATAGTTAACTACTCATAATAATACTTAGTATAGCTATTACTTTAATATTAAAAAAAAATGTAAGCAACAATTGACTCTGTATCTCACTCATTCTCATCTGTATCTGGCAAAGTGTAGCCATGCCTGGGGACTCTACTCTCACCTGGTGGTGGCTACCTCAAAGACAGTTAAGTGTCCAGGAGGAAATCAACATGACTTGGAGTTGCTCTGTCAATATCACCTAAAAAGTGACAGTACACATAAAAATCATCAAGGGGCTTGGGAGTGGGTGATGCTGAGAAGGCATTGGTTCTGTTTAATGTAGAGATTTGCCCTTGGCCATGAAAGAGCCTGCTAAATGCTCGGTTTCAAGTGCACATTCACAGCTTCTGCAGAAACCCAAAAAGCTGAGCCTACAGATACCAATGCATATGGTCTCAGATAGACTCAAAATAGTTCATCATCGAACTCTTTCATTTGATTTGGAACTGGAAGAAGAATTGCAAAGAAGGCATAATGAAAGGTACTGGACAGTTATCCTTTCTCTATTAAAAAAAAAAGGCTCTAAAGCTTGGTGAGAATGTGGCATACTTGGGTTCAGGTCAGTGCTTATATTCACTGACGCTTGATGGATTTCTGGCTTCAAATGTTTTATCAAGACAATCCACCTTGTAGCAATCTCCAAAGAAGACTGTGTGACTCTATTAAGTCCGCAATTTGCTTTCTAAAAGTGACTAAATACGCTTTTTCACAACAACAACAAGTCATCTCCCTCTTGGAGCCAACAGAGTTTGTCACCCAGCTTCCCCTGCTTTTCAAAGCCAGCCATCAAAAAGCAAAGGAAATGTCATGACTTTGGAGCGGTCAGAAAGCTCTTAAGTCGCAGTGCAGGCTATTTCTCCTTTTGTGGCACAGAAAAGAGTGGACAGACACAATGAATAAATAATCCCATTGTACTTACAAATGTGTAACAATCCTTCAAAATGAGGTGAGGAACAAAGATAGGAGATAGCAAAGCAGCCTGAGTCTTAACAGAACAGCTTGCAATTCCAGGGCCTAAACTGCTTTTGCAAACATAAAAACACACACAGCAACTATGAGAAAATAAAAATTAAAAATGGCATCCAATTCAGAATGCCAAGAGGCTCAGCCTAAATGGCCTTCTGCGTAATTCGCTTTGGACACTTTCAGCTTCTGTAGGTGAGGGCCGCAGGTCTGGACCAAGGTTAATATCTTAAATGGTTCAAAATAACTGACTTTGAAATAATCAGCAGGGTCACCATTTGTTGCTAAAAACACCTCTTCACCGTTTTTACTTCACCACAGCCTTTCTTTTCCTTTTTAAAGAAGTCTGGTTGTTTTATGTTCCAGAAGTTGCCCATGACCTTCTTTTTTCATTGCTGGTACCTGCAGTCACCTCTTCCCCACCTTGAAATACAGAATCTAGGGGCAAACAGCAGAGCATGTGACCACCAGAAGCCCACCAAGGAAGCTCTGACACAGATTCTAGATATGTCATTCTTGTGCATTCATAAAAAATAGAAATATAAGTAAAATAAATCAGTACAGTATTTCTAAAACATCTTCACATTCTAAGTCCAGCTCTTCTGTATTGCTTTTCAACTGAGGCATTAATGATCATGGTTTTCTACCCAATATCATCATCAAGGCATTAATGATCATAGTTTTCTACCCAATACGCCATCAAGAACATTGATGAAGAGACATTTGTTAAGAGTGCTCCACTATTGCCTCTGGGATTTTCTCCCAAGCTTCATATACCATTCTATAAGTTTAATGTTGAAACTTTCTTAAAATTGTGATGCAATAAAACTACTTTGTGACTAAAACTCAGCTGAAGGAATTGTAAGATGCCATTGACTAGAAGACACATCCTGAATTCATGCATAACTAAAGCTCTGATAGAAATAGTGATTATGTCTGTAATGCTACCCTGGGTAAAAAGAGAGGATATGTGGGGCAGGGACAAGGGACACATGTCCATTTTGAGGAAAGCAGGGTCAGAAACAACTCAGTAGTGAGAACAATTGTGAACCAGTCATTTTCCAACCTGACACTTTTTGTTTGCTGCCGCTACAGATTTATCTATTCCCAAGGCAAAGCACCATGATTGGGAGAGAGATGTGCCTCTGTTTTTTGGTGGTTTCGTGAGTAGGCGTGCATGTGCATGTGCGTGTGCGTGTGCGTGTGTGTGTGTGTGTGTGTGTGTGTGTGTGTGTGTGTGTGTGTGTGTTTGGTTTTATTTGTTTTTTGAGAGGGAGTGTTGCTCTGGTTACACCAAGGCTGGAGTGCAATGGTGTAATCTTGGCTTCCTGCAACCTCTGCCTCCTGGGTTCAAGTGATTCTCCTGCCTCAGCCTCCTGAGTAGCTGGGATTACAGGCACCCACCACCATGTCCAGCTAATTTTTGTATTTTTAGTAGAGACAGCGTTTCACCATGTTGGCCAGACTGGCCTCAGACTACTGACCTCAGGTATCCACCCACCTCAACCTCCCAAAGTGCTGGGATTACAGGCATGAGCCACCGCACTTGGCCTATGTCTCTGTTTTCTAGTGGGAAAGTATGAAGGGAGATGGAAAAGGAGAATCTGTAGACCTCAGGCATGTTCCCAGGTGGATAAATATTAGTAAAGAAGACGTGGAATCTGGGGATCTAAACAATCTGTGTGCCCTTATGCCTCATGGAAAGTCTTTGAGTTCACCAGCGGGGATGCATTCACCAGTCTGAAGACCATAACACCAGAATGACTTGACATCTAAAATGCACTAAAATGAAACTTTAGAGCTCTGGTTTAGAAGGCATGGATGGCCTCACTGCTCCTACATCCTGACGGCTCCCTTATGGACACTGCAGTGTCTTAAGAGAGACTTCAATTCCCAGAGTCACCATTATCCACGAAGCTGGAATGATGCCAGACTTTTCCTCCATTCCATGAGCCAAGAAACCAAAAAAGAGTCAAGGGTGGAACTCTTCCTAGTACTTTAGGAAGATAAATACTGATTTTCTCCCTACACAGAGTCAACATAAGAACTCCCTTGCTTCCATCACAGTTTCTGTTCCAAAGACCTGTCACATAAACATCTAGCAGTGACTGAGCACACCTAGGTGCTTATGAAAATGCATGATGTTTTAAAAGTGTTTTTCTGTGCTTTAATCCCACTTTAAAATTAATGTTCCTAAGTTCTGAGGCTGCTGCGATAGGATCTCAGCCATCTACCCCTGCCTGTTCCTGTGGCATCCTCTGATTGAACAAAGGGAGCCTGGCTGAAAGCACAAGGGTTTTATTTCACAGGAGACCCATGCATTCTCTACAGTCCTCACTTAGGAATACGAACACTTTTTAAATTGATATTTTTTGAACTAAATGAACACATGGTCTTCTTCAGCTCTTCTGGATTAGAGAATTGGGAAAGAGGCCCCCCCAAGACTTCTGGAACTTTTCTATACTCATAATTTCAGATACACCTTCTCCCCTGTCTGCTCCCAGCCACTATCAAAATGGTATTTCTGTTTGCACAATCCTCTGTCTAGTTTCTTGTCATCTTTCAGATACATTCTATATATTCAGCTATGCTGAATATTATATTCCATGAAGACATCTGATCTAACTACTTTAGCAGACTCAAATTTTCACAAGTCACAAAATCACATTTACCAAAAGAAATGGAGCTTAATTTTCTATAACTCCACTCAATTTCTGCCTTGAGTTCCCATTTCCATTTGACAGCAGAAAACACTTTCAGGTAAATTCAATCATATTAGTAATCACTCAGACATTTTAAGTTTAACTCAGTCAAATTTTGTGGGTCTTTTGTCCTGCACTCCACCCCAGCTCCATACTTCCCTTTTTAGCCAGGGTAGCAGCTAAGTTCCGAAAATAGCACCAAGTCCAGGACATGAGAGTGGGCGCTAAGGAAGCCTCTGAGCCATAGCCACCCTCAGCTCTCTGGTGGTATCTGCTGACCTGAGCTCCTCACCCTTTATCAGCCATTTGTGCATGTCTCCTAGGGATGTGGGGTCTTTCTGACACTCTCCACCAATATTCTGCAGCCTGTAAGAACCTACTTCTCCAATGCTTTTGTGACCCTGGGGAATATTAGCAAGACTGCTACTTCTTATGTTCCAGAGGGTAAGTAGGTTACAAGTCATTACTGCTCTCAGAAACTCAAATTTAAAGGAGTTTCTAGGTACCCTTCCTAGAACCCAGCCCAAGGTAGTACATGAGGAAGAAATGCCACTCCATTTCTAATCCTCCTGCACCCTTCCCAAATCAACCTCCTGCCCTCTGGATCTTACTTATGCCACCAGCTCTCAGTGGAAGTGATATGACCCCCCATGGCAATTTTGAAATTTTGTGAGGGTGTTTCCCCCAAAACATTTTATTTCAAAAGTTTTCAAATTTATGGAAGAGTTGCAAGAATAGATCCAACTATAATTACCAAAATAATAAAGAAGTTTAGTAGTAATACTATTATCTAATTTGTCACTCAAATGTCCCCAGTTATCCCTACAATATTCTCTATAGCTGGTTTATAGTTCCATCCAGGATTCAATTAAGGATCATATATTAAATTTAGTTCTCAAGTCTCTTCAATCTCTGTTACTCTAAAATAGTTCTGGCACTTACTCAGCTGGAGCCAAGAATAAAAGACATCTCACAATGCTTAGGATGGTCCCACCAATAAAGAATTGTTCTGCATGCTGCATGACTTGGGTATTTTCCCCAGACAGTCATGTAGATTTCAAAATCACTTATAATTATTTGCACCCAGAGCCTAATTTTATTTTACATATAAACACACAGAATAAATACACACTGAATTTTCTAGGACAGCAAAAATATTATAAATCAGGGAAAGGTTGAATCTTCTTTTTTAAGAGACCTTCTCAGGAGTTATTCATCATTTCAGAAAAAGTATGTACTAATGGAAATACCATTTATGATATTTAAATCACCACATAACACCCCTATATCAGTCTATGTTCAAGGCTGTGACATTCACTGTGGCTCACTGTTCAAATTCAAGCATAGAACTACATTATTATATCTTCTACTGTAGTGGCGTCTAAGCACTTAAATGTTGAAATATATGTTTTATGTTAAGTAGCTTTCATTTTGTTTTTCCTTTATATTTAAGGGTGTTATGCTGACACCTTTAATTACATAGTAGATCAGGTTTATCTATTGGTTTTATATGAGAATAATAAAAGGGATTTTGCAAAGCACCAGTTATAAAAGGGGGTTTCAAACAAATTGTCAAAAATGTATAAGTTACTCAGGGAAATATAAACATAGTAATTAAGGAATTATTATTAATTATCTCTGGTGTAATAATTTTGTTGAGGTTATGTTTTCTAAACGAGTACTTTACTGTAAGAGATTACCTCCAGAAGTATTTTCAGATAAAATGCTACAATTTGCTTTGGAATCATCAGGGTGGCAGAGTGGGTAAGGTAGAGATAAAACAAAATGTAGCATGTATCAATAATGTTTTAAGCTGGATGATGGCTGCATCGGGTTCATTTTACTATTCAGTCAACTGGTATGAATTTTTGAAATTTTTGGTAATAGAAAGGCTGAATTCAAAGAAAAAGGGAGTCTGCTGGGTCTCATGGTGTTGAGAACCACTGATTTGTGAACTGTATTCCCAGCTTCCTTTAGGGTTGGCTCTTTTGAAGTAATATACATACATATATATAATCAAATATATATCAAAAATATGTACATACCTATATTTGAAAGCATTGGCCTTCAAGAATGTTGTCTTTGTTAGGAGTTTTTTAATGTATTTGAAACTCAACATCTGAGACTTGACTCTTTGTGTTCCTTTGTATATTCCCTTCAGTGAATGTGGTAGACTGTGTAGGATAGAGGAGAAAGGTCACTTGGAGAAGGGTAAAACTAGTGGGAACAGAGAGGTTTGGGAACCACATGGGCAAGGGAGAAGAAACCTTTGTAAATATCCACTGTCCAACTATACTGCCTCTTTGCATCTCAAAATAATTCTCCTACTTACAGCAGCTCCTTCCCTAGAGTGTGAAATACTTCCAACTAGAGCGTGATGGACAAGTCACAAGGTGTCAGCCTCTGTCCTCCTCTCCAGCCAGCTCTCCTCTAGCCACAAGCAGAGAGTCTCATTCTCTTCCTCTCTCCACTTGTTTCTAGTCCAATTTCTCAAAGATGGAATATACTCTGGGTGAGGCATTGGTTTATGAATGGGTGTCAGGCTGGGTGCTGAGGAAACAAAGAACAAAATAGATGGCATTTGGCCTCAGAAAGCCCAACCTAATAAGGATGAGATATATACAGAGAAGCAGCCCATGACTGTGGCAGCAAAGGCAGGGACCCTGTCTCAGGTTCTGAGGCTTCTGCTGAACAGCCCCTGCTATGAGCTTGGCCCTCTCTGAGCAGCTCTCCAGCCTCTTCCGGGAGCCTACAATTGAATTGAATTCAATTTACTAAATCTTTGCTTAACACCTACCCTGTACCTGGCACTTCCTTTTCTGAAATATCCTTCTCCAGACTCACCTATTTTAACGTCCTTCCCTGGTCTCATCTCTTTGATGGAGTCTATTATTCATGTCTGAGTATTTCCTGCCCCAAACAGATCAGCACTGAGAGCTATTTCTATCCTAACATAGCTGCCTCCCTGGTTCATTTCAAGGTAACAGACAATACTTCCATTAAATCCAGAAGAAAATAAATAAATAAACAGCTCAATGGACTCAGCAGGGAGGAAGGGCCATCACCATCACACACTCTCCCTTCCCCTTTCTTGCCAGAGGCTGCACAAAGGCTCCAGACTCCAATCCTGCAGAAAGAAGTCCTAGTGGACTCAGGTTTAACAATATTAGGGGCTTTTTCAGTTGCTCTTTTCATAGATATTTGCATTTTGAAGGAGACTAAGAGGGCTTTGATCCCTCCAGCTTCTCCAGCTTATTAACCCTCTACAGGCCCCTTTCTGCCTTACCCGGGGAAGAATACAGGCTATCGGAACCACTTTCATTAAGCTCCTTACTCCTGTGCTTCCTGCCCTTCCATTTCTCCTGCCCAGCAAAACTGATGAGACTAATGAGACTTAATCAGTCCTGTCATTTGTCTGAAGTCTGACCTCCCTTCCAAATCAACGTCCCCCTCTTCCTGATCTGCACTCTTTTGACTGGTCTTCACCCAATCCATCAACAACTTCTCCCACCTACTCCTCCTAGCCAAAAAGCCTCACCTCCCTAGTGGAGAAAATGGAGCCAATCAGTGAATCAGCTCCTGCACCTGCAGATCCTCTGGATAAGAGACACCCATTACATCAATCACAGAACTGCTCATAAGGCACAGTGACAGCCTCTACACCAAATACCACAGGTACTTTCCAAGCCTGACAAAGCGCATCTTTCTGTTGCATTTTATTTTGTTTTCCTTCAGTGCCCCTTACACTCCCTTACCTGGAAAGTTCTGACTCACCCTTCAGCACTCTAACACTTTCTCCAAGAAGCTCTCCCTGAGTCCCCAGGTTGTCCACATGCCCCTCCTCTGGCCCTCACAGGAGGGCTAGTACTCACTTTCATACTAACATTTATTATATGATGAAAGTATTTCCTGGAGGTCAGGGAGCAGGCCTCATTCACCTGTGTTCCTTCAGGACTCAGCATAGCACAGACTAGGCCAGCTGCATGCCAGGCTGAACTGAAGGTTCATACTTTAAAATGCCCTGGGCTTGCTCTGGACACTGTGTGGTGACACAGTCATGAGCTTCCATCAAGGCTGGATGTTAGTGTTGTGGAATTAGCACATGTGAGGATCACCACAGGCTTCAGAAGCCCCATTAGCCTGATCAGTTGACCTCTGAGATCCTAGAGGAAATGGGTCCTTATCTACACTCAGGTGACATTTCAAAAGCTGGAGTCCTTGCCTCTGCATACAGAGGCACCAAAATAGGAGGTTGAGGCAGGCTCACTCAACCACCTATAAAAGACCTATAAATTCCCTGTACTCATGCCTGAACATTGCAATTGGGAGTGAAAACCACATGTCGTATTTTTCTCCCCACATATGCCTCTTCCACCATCAAGGGTCAAGGAGAGTGGGTATGACTAATCAAGAGCAGGGGCTTTTCTTCTTTCTCTCTGAATGCTCTTAGCACTTTGCTTAGTTCCTTGCTCAGAGTAGGTACTCAATAAATAAAATAAGATTTTAGGCCAGGAGCAGTGGCTCACACCTATAATCCCAACACTTTGGAAAGCTAAGGCAGGAGGATTACTTGAGGCCAGGAGCTGCAGACTCGCCTGGGCAACACAGTGAGACTCAATCTCTACAAAAAGACAAAAAATATTTTTAATTAGCTAGGCATGATAGTGCAAGCCCATAGTCCTAGCTACTTGGAAGGCTAAGGAAGAAAGATCTCCTGAACCCAGGAGTTCAAGGCTGGAGTCAGCTATGATCATACCACTGCATTCCAGCCTGGGTGACAGAGTGAGATCATATCTCTAAAAATAAATAAAGTTTTAAATGATATCATAAAGATTTACACCTCAGTGATTTTTTTTCTAGCAGCCTGAATTTTCAAGGAATAAATCATTGATATCTTCTGATTGGTGATCAAATGAGAGACAATTCACAGTTCTTTTTGCATTGCTAGTCTACTTTAAAATGCAAAATTAGTCAACACCCTCACTTGGGAGCAGAGGGTCTTTCAGGAATCCGAGAAAGTCTGCCTTTCTCAGTACATTTCCCTGCTAGTGAAGCTCTTAGGAATCAAATGTGGTTTATTTCATTTTAAGTCACCTTTTTTCTATTTGAGAAAATGAATGTTGGAGCCAGATAAGAAACTATAGTCTGCTTTCAAGAAGGTTACAAGAAAACTGCATCTTGCATTACTAATCCTTTATCTTCGTGTTAACAAAAAGATTACTGACACATTTTTGAATGAAAGAAAATAAAATAGCAAATGCATCTTAGGAAATGTGTAACTTTCATGCAACACACAAATCAGTTGTTAAATATTTTTTAAATGAAGGAAAATGCATAATAAATTTTTCCTTTGGAAGTAAAGAAACCAACTTTTGAGGATAGCAGAAAAAAAGAAAACTAGGATCAGGAAATCATCCTTTCACAGAATGTAGTTTGAATGAATTAAATTATTATACCTATAACTTCTTGATAGATAACATGTTTTCTAAAAATGATTTCATTGGCCCAGGTAAGTGTTGTTTTGTGTGGGGAAACATTCAGAAGCTGTCTTTACATTTACTTCCTGCAAAGTCAGACTCCATTTCCTGGAGTTCCCCGTGGATGGGCCTGGCAGACTGAAGCCATAAGGTGCTGAGTCCACCTGTGCATTTACCCAAGAACCTCAATAAAGATGCCAGGGACAGAGGAGGTGATCAAAGCAATCAACAGTGTTGGCAGAACCCACCCCCAGCATGGGCTAGGGTTAGGACCATCATCCTGGGCAAAAGATAGACCTGGATTCAGTCTCATTCATCTCACTCACAAGCTGGGTACCTTGGGCTAGTGCCCTAACCCCTCTGTGCTTTAGTCGCCTCCTCATTTATAACATGGAAATAATGATACACTTACCTCATATAATTAAATGAGTTAATATCTGTGATTAGAACAGTGCCCAGCACCTAGTAAGTAGTGTATGTAAGTATTTGATGGATTAAATAGATAAAAATTGAGGAAACTCAACTCTGCATGATAAAAGACAGCTACTACTTTTGCACAAGGGAAAAAAAGAGACTGAGAGCTACAGATTACAAAATGCATGGAAGATGAAGAAAGTGGGATTAAACTCCCGAAAAAAGATGGCATGAGGTAAAAATTAATATTATCCTCATTTTACAGATGAGGAAACTGGAGCACTAAATGTTTAAGTCACTTTCCCAAAGCTGGTAAGTAAGTAAGTGGAAAAAGAATATACAATTATAAGATTCATTACCAAATATCTGCATGACAATTTATCAGTTACTTAAGCTTCCACATGCATGATTTCCATTAATAAATCTGAGGCAAATGAACTGACTTCGGTTTTATAGATGAAACTCAAAATAACTATGAAATATTTGTTAGCATATGTCTCAGAAATACAGTCTCTTCTTCTACAACTCATGTTTTGTAATGCAAATTAGTTCATACATGACTGAGAAATAAAGAAACAATGTTAATTTAACATAGAAGTCATGTTAGTTCATGTACAATTTTTGCCAGCATTTTAATGTTTTACACCAAATGCAGCAAGCCGTGAAGGAATATGGTATTGTACATGATGCCCATCATCCAACACTCTTCCTCCTAGTCTGGTTAGACTACATGCTTTGCCACAGATGTGCTCATTGTGTGGTTCCACCAGTCCTTATTTTGCTCTGTCTCTGCAAGTCCTCAGCCTCAACACTTCCTTACCCATGCTTTCATTGAGATTTTTATTAATTTTTTTTTGAGGTAAAATTCAGATTTTTTTCATTAGGGATTTAAGATCGATTTTTTTTTTTACTGTTCTAGTATTTTTACTAGGATTGCAGTTTATTTTTAACTGATGAGGAGGTTGCATACATTTTGAGTGAACAGGTTTCACACCCTATCTTTCTACAATCACCATTATTTCCAATGTATGATTTTGTAGAACGTAGGGGTTTTCAAAAATGTTCATATCACATCATTGCAGAAATGCCTATATGAGAGAGTGTTTAAATTCGTTCACCATCTTCTTTTGTATATACGTTATACTCTCATCAACAATAGCAGTAGGTAGATTTCCTGGGTAAATTTTTACTGGTTTGAGATGACTAACAGGCCAATGTTTCCAGATTTTTTAATTAGGTCAGAAGATGGAACAAAATAAAATACTGGTGAATGATCATTTCAAATCGTTCTCCCATGCCAGACCTAATTCTGCCTTTGTGGATTCTCATTACCCCCTCCTCTCAAAGGAAAGGGTAGTAATCTGATTAATTTAGACTCCAGAACATTGATTAAGCTGTAATTTCCATGAGTGGGTCCATTGAGCCTTAAAGAACTGCACTCACTTAGCCGGGAGACCTCCTTCTCTTAATGCAGAAGAAGCAGAATCTCTGTCAGAGTTCAAAAGGAGTCCTATAGCTTCTCTTTTCTCTTCCTTCCTCATATAAGCAGCTAGAGAAGGAAGTTACATCCCAGCCTGCTCTGCAGCTCTGACTATGTCAATCTCTCAACTCCTCTTCAATTTTATTGTTCCATGTGGCCAGACAGACAGTAGGAAAATTTTCAAACTTTTGATTTTTGTAAGTTAAGAAAACCTACTTAGATCTCAGGTTCATGCAATATGCTTCAACCCAGCCATTTCTGGAGAACCCTACCTGGGTACATCAGCCACTTGTGCTGTCCTGAGGAATAGGGGGTGGTTGGCAGGGCAGGATTTGGACACACCTGCATTTCTGGTCATACTATGCAATATACAACACCAAATCTGATTTATGACCACAAATATAAGATTTGAGTCTCACCACGTTTACATTATAGAGTGAGATATATTCTTCTTTGTCCTCCTGCTAGGTTACCAAGGCACAAGATCATATTTTAAAAGTCACAGCCTCTGCCACATGCTCCCCAGAAGCACCAGTAGTTGTCTCTTCACTACCTGTGTGAACTCTAAGGCTCTATTTAATATGCTTTTCAACCCTGGAGAGAATGTTTTAAAAATGAGCAACTAATCATCCACACAGTTCAGATGAAGTTATAATCTTCATTTTTTCCTTACAGAGACATTCCCAAGGAATCCACTGGGTGATCAACCCTGGAACTTAAATACTGGGGAAAGGTTAGGAGGCCTTTAATTCTAAATAAAAGATCAGTAAATTCCAAGTAGAAGACAACAGTGGAAGAAAATGTATTACCTATAAGGAAGACACTTAATGAAAGAGTCCTCTAGAGAAAAAAATAACAATAAAACGGGTCAAGAACTGCGAACACTGAGAAGTGCTGTGTAATAAAGCATCCTGTTTTATTTGCCTGACCAGCTTCTTCCTCTGGAGATGCTTCTTCCCTAGTCTATGTGGACCTGAGGGGCTGTCTATCACATGGTTCTTGCTCCTCCTTCTCCTCAACCACCACAAGCATGGGCTTGAAACCCAGTCTGATCAATCAGAATTCCCACCCACCCCACAAACCATAGCAGTGATTTCTTCAGAGATGAACATGTGACTTGGATCAGACCAGTTAGATTCTTTGCCAGGACTTTTCTGGTAAAGCTTGTAAGAAATAATTTTTGCCTTTGGGGTCATAATGTTGGGAAGAAGTAAGATTATAAGCTCCAGCACCCATCTTCCATACCTGAGAAGGGAAAAGCTAGTCTATTCTGGGAAAGAAAAGAATTAAATTGAGAGAGAGAAAAAAGCAAATCTATGAAATTGCATCAGAGAAGTTCTGTTGACAGTTATTAGTCAACTAGATCCAACTGAGTTCAAATCCAGAGCTATCCCTGGACTCCCCATTTAAATGGACCAATAAATTTTCCTGTCTAAGCCAATTTGATTGTGCATTCCCCCCACTACCCCCCAGCATAACTGAAAGACTACTGACTAAACAAGGACCTTTCTGCTATTGGCAAAGATAAACTTATGAGGACAAGAAAGATCCCACATCCAAGCATTTTCTGCTGAAATGTTCTATTGAAATAGCAATAAACCACCTTTTGAAGATGTTCCATGCATTTCACCTAAATATCTTACTGTCATACATTAACCTTCGCTAATGGGTTCAGGAGTGAGCTTTAGTCCTGCCTAAAAATAGAGAAAGAAATGAAAAGGGATACAGGATCATCAGATGCCCTCTGGAAGGAAATTGCAAAGGCAAGGTGTTCCAGAACATTTCCTCTACAATCTTCTGGTAACACCTTCTCTCTGCTTCCAATCTTGCCTCCTCAAATGGAGTGATTAAAGAAGAAAGGGAGTTAGCACTGACACCTGCACTATGCCAGACACTGCTGGTGTTTGGCACATGTCATCTGATTTTCCTGACAAAGCCGTAAGATAAGAATTATCACCATTTTACAAATGAGGACACCAAGACTCATACAGGGTAAGTGACTTGCCCAAGGCTACATAGCTAGTACATGCCAAAGCTAAACATTAAACCTTCTATCTGTATAAATCCAAATCTCATGTTATTTTCAATTCAGGAAGCTGGAATACCCACCATCACTACTATTTCTCAAAGGAGACAATAAACATAGTGAAGGATGTAGAGGGAAAGCTTCAATTCAATTAAATCACTGTTTATCAAGTATGCCAGTTGCTGTGAGGAAAGACACATGTATAAGACATATAATAATCTATTTCAGATGTGTAACATTCTATATAAGAATATAATTGGTCTGATCTGAATCACATGGTCATCCCTAAGCAAATCACTGCTGAGGGTTAGAATTCTCCCACCTCAGCCACCCAAGTAGCTGGGAATACAGACACATGCCACCATGCCTGGCTAATTTGTGCATTGTTGTTATTGTTGTTTTTGTTGTTGTAGAGATGGGGGGTTGCCATGTTACCCAGGCTGGTCTCAAACTCCTGGGTTCAAGTGATCCACTCACCTTGGCCTCCCAAAATGCTCCCACTGCACCTGGCCAGCATTTTTAGATTTAATAAATGAATTCAGTAAAATTTCAGGATACAAAATCAACATACAAAAATTAGTAGCCTTTCTATATACCAATACTGATCAAGCTGAGAACCAAATCAAGAAGTCACTTCCATTTACTATATCTAGAAAAAACAACAACAACAACAAAAAAAAAAAACCTAGGAATACATTTTTTTTTTAGACTAAAAAGAATGAAAGAGAGAAAGGAAGAGGAAGAGATTTTAGAGAAAGAGAGAAAAGGAGAAAGAAAGAAACAGCAAAAGAAAGAAAAAATGAAAGAGAAAGAAAGAGGAAGAGATTTTAGAAAAAGAGAGAAAAGGAGAAA
>CAUYQU010026028.1:0-42953 GCA_963574635.1 Cheracebus regulus
TTTTTTTTTTTTTTTTTTTGAGACAGAGTCTTACTCTTTAGCCAGGTTGGAATGCAGTGGCATGATCTTGGCCCATTGCAACTTCTGCCTCCCGGGCTCAAGTGATTCTCATGCCTCAGCCTCCTGAGTAGCTGGCATAATAGGCACGTACCACCACAACCAGCTAATTTTTTGTATTTTTAGTAGAGACAGGGTTTCACCATGTTGCCCAGGCTGGTCTCGAACTCCTGACCTCAAGTGATCCACCCGGCTGGGCCTCCCAAAGTGCTGGGAGTGACAGGTATGAGCCACCGAGTCTTGCCAGGACTTCTGCTTTAGGAAGCGTATATTAAGTGCCATTTAGTATCAAGGTTGTTTTTTCTTTTCTTTTCTTTTTTTTTTTGAGACAGAGTTTTGCTCTTGTTGTCCAGGCTGGAGTGCAGTGATGCGAGCTCACCTCATTGCAACCTCCGCCTCCCAGGTTCAAGCCATTCTCCTGCCTCAACCTCCTTAGTAGCTGGGATTACAGGTGCACGGCACCATGCCTGTCTAATTTTGTATTTTTAATAGAGATGGGATTTCTCCATGTTGGTCAGGTTGGTGTCGAACTCCTAAACTCAGGTGATCCGCCTGCCTTGGCCTCCCAAAGTGCTGAGATTATAGGCATGATCCACTGCACCTGGCCCTGTATTTTCTTAAAGTAGCTGACAGGAAATCTATTTAACTTTATCCAGGCTCCTGGACCCTGCCAATGCCCAGCAATTTGATGACTTTAAGAAGTGCTATGGGGAAATCTTGTACCGTTGGGGTCTGAGAGAGAAGCGAGCCGAAGTGCTGAAGTTTGTCTCCTGTCCTCCTGACCCTCACAAAGGGATTGGTGAGTGTGAATTTCTCTCTCTTCCTGTCACTGTCTGAAAGATCCTATCATTTAATTTGTCCACAGCATCAGACTTGGAATGAAGTTTCAGCTTCTCATTTCTACGCAGAAATTTCTGAGGCATTTTGAATCTATTCCAAGCTTCTGAAAAGTCCTTTCATTTCATCACGGGATGAAATTCTCTACTGCAACAGAAGTAGTTTATATACAGTACTCCAACATGGATCAGAGGGATGGCTTGTTCTTCATTTATTCCTTGATGTGTCCAGCTCCTCTTAGGCACAGTGCCCATGCATTCCTTCCCCCCACGGAGCTTACAGCCGAGTGGTGGTGGGGGGAAATGAAATCATTTCAAACTGAGAAATAAGCAAACAAAAATGATGTGGGGGCAGGGAGAACAGGGAGGGAGAATCTTAGAAGAGGAATTGAGGTGTGTTGGGAAGGCCTCCAAGGAGCTGAGGTCTGAAGGTTTAAAGGAACCATGGAGCCATCAGTGCAGAGCAGTGAAAAGAATGTCCCACACTGAGGGGGCAGACCCTGGAGGAATGACTGTCATCGTGAACAAGTGAGAAGGCGGCTCGGTGTGGCCGGCTTACAGTGGGGGAGAAGAGTGGCATCAGATTAGAGTGTAGAGTACTTAGGGTTGTGTCAGGCAGGGACTTGTAAGTTGTGGTAAAGAATTTGCATTCAGCTGGGCATGGTAACTCATGCCTGTAATCCCAGCACTTTGGGAGACCAAGGCGGGCAGATCACTTGAGGCCAGGGGTTTGAGACCAGCCTGGCCAACATGGTGAAACCCTGTCTCTACTAAAAACACAAAAATTAGCCAGATGTGGTGGTGCACGCCTGTAATCCCAGCTTCTTGGGAGGCTGAGGCAGGAGAACTGCTCAGGAGGTGGAGGTTGCACTGAGCTGAGATCACGCCACTGCATTCCAGCCTGGGTGACAGAGCAAGACTCTGTCTCAAAAGAAAAAGAATTCCCATTATGCCATTATATCCTAAGTCCAACGGTAAGCTTACAAGGGCATAAGAAATAAGCACCGTGCTTTGGATTGCGTTTTAAGAGGGTCACTTTGGCCTTCCTACGAGGAAAGGATGGAAGGAGGGCAGGGCGGAAGCAGGAAGCCCATTCAGAGACGTTGCAGCTGTCAGAGGCAGACAGCCCAGTCTGAGGGTGGCATCGCTGCAGTTGGGGAGAGATGTTGGTTGGGTTACAATATATTTTAGAGCTAAACTCAGGATAACTTGCTTAAAACTTGGATGTGGGTTCAGGAAGAGAGATGAAACTTGGACGATTCCTAGATTTCCAGAATGAGCAACTGGGTCGGTGGCAGTGCCAGCTTCCCAGATGGAAAAGATTGGAAGAACGCTGTGGGCTTATTTTGGGATCATCAGTGATGTGTGTGAGATAGAGGACTGGAGAAGTCGCCTAGGCAGTTGGATGTGAGTTGGGTTCTCAGAGGAGAGACTGGGGCTAGAACTGAGAATCTGGGGATCCCCAGCATGTGGATGGCATTCCAGCTGTGGCAATGGGTGTGTTGACCTTGGAGCTGGGGCTGGGAAGGAAGAACGCAGGGAGAGGCCACCTGTGCTGGGTCTTGAGAGAAAGCAACACTTGGAGCTTGAGTCCTAGAGGAAGAACCAGACAGAGAGAGTTAGAATGAGACCTCAGTGAGTGTTGAGGAAAAGCAAGGCTCACGTGTAAGAATCTGAGCCAAGAGAGGTGTTTTACAGGATGAAATAGAAGGCTGCCAAAGGTAGCCAACTAAACGTACATTGATTTCCTCTTCTCCAGGACCCCACCAAAATGTCTGTACAGAGCTTTTCTGAAAAACCTAACTGTACAAGGAGTAAGTAATGTTGGCAATAAAATTTGGGATCTGGGGAGCAGATAGCTTAGTGGCAACTGATTTTGCAGGGCCTGATAAAGCTGAACCCTGAACTGTTGTCAGAAGCACAGAACACACTGCAGAACCCTCACGTGGCTCAGAGACGCTGGACGCGGCTTGGCAGTGAGATTAAAAGCAGGGGTGTTGTTTGATTGTCCTTGTAGGACCCCCAGATTCCTACTCCTAGTTTGCAGAGCAGGTTATTATTCTTCCTCTACCTTAGAAGTTTATTCTCTAAAGAAGGTAAACACGTTTGCAGTTTGAAAGGCCCCACCAAGCACCTGACATAATGAATGAAAAAACATTTACAGAGAAGACCCTAGAAGCTTCCAGAGCGAAAACACAAGTCACGTACAAAGGATGAGGAATATGATAGTACTGGAAATCAAATGATAGCATGGCAATGCCTTCAGCATTCTCAAAAGGTGGTTTCAAATTAGCCAGGTGTGGTGGTGGGCACCTGTAATCCCAGCTACTGGGGAGGCTGAGATGCAAGAATCACCTGAACCCAGGAGGCGGAGGTTGTAGTGAGCCGAGATCGTGCCATGGCACTCCAGCCTGGGCAACAGAGTGAGACTATGACTCAAAAAAAAAAAAAAAAGATGATTTTTAACCAAGAATTCTGTATTTGAAATTATGAATCAAGTGTGAAAGTAAACTTTCAGCCTATCTTAGAAGAAGGAACAGTTTCCATCCAGGAAATAAGGGGGTCGAAGTGCCGGTGAAGGGAGCTCTCTATGACAGACTGAGAGAGACCAGTCCAGACTGAGGCTTCAGGAGCCTTGGCTCCAAGAGGCGAAAACTGAGAAAATACCTAGTGGATTCAGTGTTCCACGTGTTTGTAGAAAATTCAGATATTTGAGGGAGAGTTTGGCGATCAATTGTTATTTTTTTGTTTCTTTTTTTTTTTTTTTTTGAGACGGAGTCTTGCTCTGTCACCAGGCCGGAATTCAGTGGTGCGATCTCAGCTCACTACAACCCCTGCCTCCGGGTTCAAGCAATTCCCCTCCCTCAGCCTCCTGAGTAGCTGGGACTACAGGCATGTGCCACCACACCCAGCTGATTTTTGTATTTTAGTAAAGATAGGGTTTCACCATGTTGGCCAGGATGGTCTCGATCTCCTGACCTTATGAGCTGCCTGCCTCAGCCTCCCAAAGTGCTGGGATTACAGGCATGAGCCACTGTGCCCAGCCTATTTTTTTATTTCTTAAATTTATTTTTTATTTTTATTTTTTTGAGACAGGGTCTCGCTCTGTCACCCAGGTGGGAGTGGAGTGGCGCGTTGTCGGCTCACTGTAGCCTCCACCTCCCTGAGCTCAGGTGATCCTCCTGCCTCAGCCTCCCAAGTAGTTGGGACCACAGTTGTGTGCCACTGTGCCCAGCTAATTTTTGTATTTTTAGTAGAGACGGGGTTTTGCCATGTTGTCCAGGCTGATCTCAAACTCTGGGCCTCAAGTGATCTTCCAGCCTTGGCTTCCCAGAATGCTGGGATTACAGATGTGAGACACCGTGCCTGGTAGTTTCAATAAACATACGAGAGTAATATGTAGGTTTAGGTAGTGAATATCAAGGATTATTTTAATATGGATTATGTTGGTATATGTACTTGAAGAAATGTAAAGGCCTAAAATGCTATTTGGGCAATATATTTTTTCATTTTCAGAGCATCTAAATGCATGAAAGTATCTCAAGAAAAGATTAATGATGGCCTGGAGTAATTTTCGTTTAAAAATTAGTTTTTAGGAAAACATGAATCATGGAGATATCAAGCTGATGTATCAGCCCATCAATCAGCTAAACCCTTATTGACATCTGCTGTTATAAAGTGTCATGGTGGATTCTGTGGGATGTACAAAGAAATATAAAGTGTGGTTTGGGGGGGTCAAGATGTCTGTAGTATAGTCGAGTCTGAAACATAAACTCAGGAAGACTTAATGATAGTCAAGGATGAATAATGTATCCTAATTCCAATAAAATCAATGTCACAAGATTTATAAAGCGGGCAGGATTGTGAAAGATGAATTCACAGACAAAAGCAGTAAAAGAAGTATTTTCTTTTCTTTTGAGACTGAGTTTTGCTCTTGTTGCCCAGGCTGGAGTGCAATGGCGCCATCTTGGCACACTGCAACCTCTGCCTCCTGGGTTCAAGTGATTCTCCTGTCTCAGCCTCCCAAGTAGTTGGGATTACAGGCATGAGCCACCTCGCCGAGTATCTATTCTTATTAATACTATAACCACCCATGGCCTGGTGACTCCATGTGCAGCTCCTTCCTAGACCTTCCCGTCGGGCTCCAGATTCTTCCATCTCATGGCCCCACCTAAGAGGGTTGCACAGGCATCTCAAACTCAGATCTGCAACGCTGGGCTCTGAATCTTCCCTCCCACAAAGCCTCCACTGTTGACGGGTGTCCCTGACTCAGCGGATGGCAGCTCCATCCCTCCAGTGGCTCATGCCAAAGTCCTGGGGCTCTTCTTGACTTCTCTCTCTCTCACACCCACTTCCAATCTGTCAGCAAAACCTGTTGGTGCCGCATCCAAAATATATCCACCTGCAGCCTGATCACTTCTCTTACTTCCCCTGCAGCTGCTGGTCATGGCCCCTCCGTCCTCCTGCCAGGGCCAGTGCAGTCCCTTCTGCTGGGTCCCCGGCTCCTGACAACCTGCTCCTTATGTCCTGTGAAAGACGCAGACCAGCTGCTCACTAAACCCCTCTCTTCCTGGCACCAGCACCGACTACATTTCCCAGTATCCCTTGCAGGTAAATATGGCACCATGTGGCTGAGTCCCAGCCAATGGAATCCAAATGGACAGGTGCTTCTAAGGCTGAACCTCCACTTTTCTGCCCAACCACCCAGCCAGGACCCAGAAGGAGGCTGGAGCCACAGGAAGGAAAGAACCTGAGTCCATGAACAAAAGGCAGCCTACAGGCTGGAAGCACCAGGCTTCGTATGTGGGAAACAAACTACTGTGCCGCATCATGAGAGTTGGGGTGTGTCTGTTTCAGGAGGTGTTCAATTACCTCCTGCCTTTGCCTCCTCTCCTAACGTCCTTGGAGACACTAGACAGGTTCCCGCCTCAGGGCCTTTGCACCTATCATTCCCTCTGCTTGAATTCTCTTCTGTCCAACACCTAAGAAGTCTCCTCCCTTCCCTCCATCAGACCCTTCATTAAACGGCATTTTTTCAGGGGGAATTTTCTGACCATTCTGCCTCAAATAGTTCCTTTTTCCTTCCTTTATTTTTTCCCAAAGCAGGTAACCCCTTACAGGGCACTCTGTATTTTATTTTATTTTTCAGATAGAGTTTCGTTCTTGTCATCCAGGCTGGAGTGCAATGGTGCGATCTTGGCTCACCACAACCTTCACCTCCCAGATTCAAGCAATTCTTCTCCCTCCATCTCCTGAGTAGATGGGATTACAGGCACATGCCATCATGCCTGGCCAATTTTTCTATTTTTAGTAGAGACGGTGTTTCACCATGTTGGACAGCCTGATCTCGAACTCCTGACCTCAAGTGATCCATTCGCCTCAGCCTCCCAAAGTGCTGGGATTATAGGTGTGAGCCACCACATGCGGCCTATATTTTGATTGACTGATTGAGACCGTGTCTCCCTCTGTCACCTAGGCTAGAACGCAGTGGTACAGTCACAGCTCACTGCAGCCTCGAGCTCCTAGGCTCAAGTGATCCTCCTGCTTCAGCCTTCTAAAACACTGGGAGAGGTGCACCACCGTGCCACACTTTTTCATTTTTTGGCTAGAGATGGGGTCTCACTATGTTACCTAGACAGTTCTCTTAAGTCCTGGCCTCAAGCAATCCTGCCTTGGCTTCCCAAAGCACTGGGATTACAGGCTTGAGCCAGTGTGCCTGGCCTGCACTCCGCATTTTTATTGGTTTATCCTGTTTACAATCCATTTCCTCTCTAGAATGTAAATTTCATAAGGTTGTGAGGTCCCTGTGCAGAGCCCCCAGTGCTAAGAAGGCTGCCTTGTGCACAGTGAGGGTTTGTTCCAATAAATGAACGAATCTCAGTTCTCCGATCTTGGCTCACTGCAACCTCCGCCTCCTGGGTTCAAGTGATTCTCATGCTTCTGCCTCCCAGGTAGCTGGAATTACAGGTATGCACCACCATGCCTGGCTAATTTTGTATTTTTAGTAGAGATGGGGTTTCTCTGTGTTGGTCAGGCTGGTATTGGACTCCCGACCTCAGGTGATCAGCCTGCCTCAGCCTCCCAAAGTGCTGGGATTATAGGTGTGAGCCACCGGGCCTGGCTATTTTGGGTCTTTAATGAATAAATATGTATAAGGGCTTAGGACGGTAGGGGGCTCAAAATAGGCCTCCTGTAAGTTTCCTATTGTTATTATCTCAGTGCCATTCATTCAGTGCAGTGAGATGCCCACTCTTGATAGACCTGGGGTGGCAGCACAGTTGGTGATAAGGACGATCAGCTCTTCTTTCTAAACAATTTCTCCTTGTCCTGTGATCTGCAGGGTGGCGAACACCGTGGCACCATCCTGAAGGAGGGAGCAGTCACCCAATGAGCAGAGAGAATGGCCAGAGGAAGCGTCTGGGTCCACATGACTGCAGCATCTGCTAAGTCTGGCTGACCCCAGGTAATGATGGCACTTACAGAAATAGCTGTGGGCAAGGCACAGTGGCACATGCCTGTAATCCCAGCATTTTGGGAGGCCGAGGCAGGCGTATCACAAGGTCAAAAGATCGAGACCATCCTGGCCAACATGGTGAAATCCCATCTCTACTAAAAATATAAAAATTAGCTGAGCATGGTGGTGCACACCTGTAGTCCCAGCTCTTCGGGAGGCTGAGGCAGAAGAATCACTTAAACCCAGGAGGTGGAGGTTGCAGTGAGCCGAGATCACACCACTGCACTTTAGCCTGGCAAGAGAGCGAGACTCTGTCTCAAAAATAAAATAAAATAAAGTTAGCCATGTGCAGTGCCTCATGCCTGTAATCTCAGCACTTTGGGAGGCCAAGGCAGGAGGATCACTTGAGACCAGGAGTTCAAGACCAGCCTGGCCAACGTGGTGAAAACCTGTCTTTACTAAAAATACAAAAATTAGCCAGGCATGGTGGCTCACCCCTGTAATCCCAGCTACTGGGGAGGCTGCGGTGAGAGAATCGCTTGAACCCAGGAGGCAGAGGTTACAGTAAGCCAAGATCACGCCACTGCACTCGAGCTTGGGTGATAGGCTCTGTATCACAAAAAATAAAAATAAAAAGTTGAGGCTGGGAGCGCTGGCTCATGCCTGTAATCCCAGCACTTTGGGAGGCCGAGGCGGTTGGATCACCAGAGGTCAGGAGTTCGAGACCAGCCTACAAATATCTCTACTAAAACTACAAAAATTAGCCAGGTGTGGTGATGCACACCTGTAATCCCAGCTACTTGGAAGGCTGAAGCAGGAGAATTGTTTGAATCTGGAAAACAGAGGTTGCAATGAGCCGAGATCACGCCATTGCACTCCAGCCTGCACAACAAGTGCAAGACGCTGTCTCAAAAATAAATTAATTAATTTAATTAAATTAAATTTAAAAAAAAAAAGTAGAGTTGGGGCATAAGGAACCTGCTCTGGGTACAGCCCACGCCCTAGCCTGACCCATCACCAGGTGGACCAGTCAGATCACTCCTGGGGCCTAGGGTTCCTCGACTGACAAGTAGGGCTGATGAGAAGGCCATGGGGAAGATTCAGGGCAGCTCGGTGCAGGGTTAGGAGTGGCACACAGTGAGAGGGGCAGCAAAAGGCAGAGGAGGGCGGAAGGCAGGTCCCAGATCACGGGATAGGGCAGCCAAGGGGCCATGGCATGCTGGAAGCCTGGCCGACCCTTGGCGGGACGGCTGTTGGTGGGGGCACCCACCCAGAACACCTCTCGCCCCCGGCTTCCCCTTGGCCAGCTGGGATGCCACCTGCTCCGAGATGCCAGCCAGCGCAGGCTCAGCCCCGGTGACTGCCCCACCCTCAGCCCTGATAGGGCGCCTGGCAGCGGGCCCCACACTCCTTTTCTAGCCAATGCCAAACCCCTGAGGCCACAGGCAGCCCCCTCACCACCCACCGGGGCCAACTGGGCCTCCCTCACTAAGTCCCTCCTGGCTGCCCCATGGGATGGGAAGGAGAGAGGCAGGGACCAAGAGGGTGGGAGGGAGGAGGAGAAAGGGGAGTGAAAGGAAACAAGAGAGAGAGGGAGGATGAGACAGAGAAAATAAAAGATCAAGGAAAGAGGAGACAGAGGCAGCTCAAGAGAGGAGAAATGGGGACCAGGAGGGGAACAGAATGGAGTGGGGACGGCAATCCAAGCCTAGAAAGGCAGAAAGTGAGAGAATGGGACTGGGAGCCGGAGAAAATCAAAAAGGAGGTAGTGGCCAGCTTAGCCAGGACTCAGGAGGGCATCTCAGCCTACAGAGCCATAAGGCCGGGGTGGTTCAGGTGGCCGTGTCGCTGTGGGGGCCGAGCCCTGCCCAGCAGGCCTGCCCCCGCCCCAGCTGCCAAGCCAGGGCTCCTGGGCCCTCGGCCAGCCCTGCTGGGGACTGGCCTTGGGCACAGATGGGCAAACTGCTTCATAAGGAGGGACCGCCTCCCCACTTGGGCTCTGTAAGGACTCAAAGAGGTCAAGGCCGTGAAGGGATCAGCCTGGTCCACCGTGTCCCCGCTCTGTCCCAGTGTCAGAGCCAGAGCCACTGTGGCTGCTATTCTGTTTGCAATGCTGGCCTAGGGCTGGTAAGAAGCTCCCAGACATGGGTGGCCAACTGCGTGCCCTCGCTCCACAGACCCACCTTTGTCACTGTCGGGGTCTGAGTCGCTGAGGGGCTTCAGGGGCGAGTGCAGGTCCTGGAAGTAGCGGTGGCCAGCTTCGCACTGCCACACGGCCGTGGTGTACAGGCCGAAGGTGGGGTCTAGCTCCGCCAGGTGTGGCTCGTACGGGCAGCGGTGCTTGTGGTCCTCATACCAGATCACCACGTTCTTCAGGCAGTTCACGTTGCGTCGCCGCCCTGTGCACACAAGGCCGAGGGGTGGGTGTAAGGGACAGGGCTCAGCCCATGGTGACACAGCTGCCTGAACCACCTGGGCCTTATGGGTCCCGTGGGTTGGGAGGCCCTCCTGAGTGCCATCCAGGCCTGTACCCAGTTTAGAGAGGCAAACTGAGGCTCAGAGAGGAGAGGCACCCCTAACAGGACTGTTCAATTGGTCAAGTCATATAAACAGTGGAGCCTGGTGCACAGTAGGTGCATAATTGTTAGCTGATTGTTACTGTTTTAATCTTCATCAAACGCCTAGACCAAGGAAGTCCTCAGGCCCAGGACTTCCTGGCTCCTGCCCTAACCACCCCCTACAGCCACAAGGGGGCGCCTGTCAACACCCGAGTCAAGTCTGGTCCCTCCTCTGTGCAGAATCCCCAACAAGGGCACAGCACAATGCCTTTCGCCTGCAATGCCAGCACTTTGGGAGGCAGAGGCCGGCAGATCACTTAAGGCCAGGAGTTTGAAACAAGCCTGGCTAAGATGGCGAAAACCTGTCTTCACTAAAAATACAAAAATTTGGCCGGGCGCGGTGGCTCACGCCTGTAATCCCAGCACTTTGGGAGGCCAAGGTGGGCGGATCACAAGGTCAAGAGTTCAAGACCAGCCTGATCAACATGGTGAAACCCCGTCTCTACTAAAAATACAAAAGTTAGCCTGGCGTGGTGCCTCGCACCTGTAATCCCAGGTATTCAGGAGGCTGAGGCAGGAGATTTGCTTGAACCCGGGAGGTGGAGGTTGCAGTGAGCTGAGATCATGCCATTGCACTCCAGCCTGGGTGACAGAGTGAGACTCTGTCTCAAAAACAAACAAAATTAGCCAGGCATGGTGGTGCATGCCTGTCGTCACAGCTACTTGGGAGGCTGAGAAGGAGTATCGCTTGAGCCCCGGAGGTGGAGGATGCAGTGAGCCGAGATTGCACCACCGCACTCTAGCCTGGGTGACACCACAAGACCACCTCCCTCAGGGTAAAAGCCAAAGTCCTCCTTTCGGCCCACAGGGTCCACTGTGACTTGTCACCTCACTGCCCTCAGCAGCCTGGTCACTCTACTCCAGCCACACGGCCTCCTCACTATTCCTGGAGTGGGCTAGGTGTGGCCCTGCTTTGAGCCCTTTGCATGGGCTGTGCCTGCTTCCTCCAGATAACTGTCTTGCCCCCTCCTCACATCACTCAGGTCTCCCCCAAATGCACCCACCTCCGAGAGGCTACCCCCTGCCCAGTCACTGTAGTTGGCCACAACTTGCTGTCTGTTTTCTCCAGGTAGTACCTAGATGCCATCTGTGGCCATTTGTTTACATGTGCCCTGACTGTCTCTCCCATCAGAATGTCAATTCCTCAAGAGCAGGAACACTGCTGTTTTGTTCCTCCTGTACCCCCAGCCCCACCGCCAGGGCCTGGCACACAGTAGGTCCTCCAGGAACATTGGCTGGATGAGAGAATGCTGAGTAAGGGGCAAGCATGGTGGAGCCAGACGGCCTGGGCTTGAATCCTGGCACTGCCCCTTCCCAGCTGGGTGGCTCTGGGCAACGACTCGGCTTCTCGGAGCCTCAGGTGCCTCCTCTGAGCTGGGGGAAATAAGGGATTCCCATCCCTGAGGGCTGCCAGGTAGGAGGGAGGGAGTGAAGACATTACCAGGCCACAGAACAAGGCTGGACACACTGTGAGTGCTGGGAAATGTATCTGTGACCCTGGTCCCTCGGCCAAGTGGGATGACAGCATGCCCCCCAACTCCGCCCTCTGGGCTGGGAGATGAAGAGGGGGCCCAGAAGAGGGGTCTGGGTCTAGGAAATGCACCCAGGGTCTCCAACCACGAGGGCAGTAGAGTCATCGCCCACAGCCGCCTCTCCAGCCCAGCCTTTCCCTTCTTATTGTGCTCCTCAACTCTTAAGGAGCTCAGCCCTCAAGGAGTGCAACCCCTTGAGGATTCAGGGTCAGGGTCATAGGTCACTCCCACCTCCAAAGAATCCTAAGAAGGGAAGGGACTCACTGCCACCAGGGGGCCTTCGCCTTGCTGGACATGGCCTGCGACCCCCAGCTCCAGGGCTCAGAGCTGTGCAGACCCTAGCTGTTCACACTCCCACTGACTGGTGGCCAGCAGGACAGGAGGGATGACCTCCAGACCTGTCCTCTAACCACCAGTGCCTGGCTCTCTCTGCCTTAGGGCTCTGAACAAGCTATTCCCTCTGCTCCGCTCTCCCCTGACCGACTCCCACGCCGCGAGCAGGAGACTGAGGAAGCCAAGCACACTGCGCCTGAGACACACAGACCTGGCTTTGAGGGCTGGCTCTGCCGATTCTAACTGTGCTGCCAGTGGCAGCGACCTGGCCTCTCTGGGCCTCGATCTCCATATTCCCACCACTCCCACCTCTCCCCACCTCCCTCAGGCTGAACTTCCACTTACTTTTCTTCCGCTTTGGCTTTTTGGGGACCTGCTCCCAAGGCTTCCTGCAACAGAGAGAGGCAGTGAGGGTGAACACGGGGCCAGCGCTGGGCCTGTCTGACCTATAAGGAACAACAATGGCTACAGCCACTGCTCATGGTGCACTAAAACAAACTCTGAACTTTTTTTTTTGAGACGGAATTTTGCTCTTGTTGCCCAGTCTAGGGTGCAGTGGTGCGATCTCAGCTCACCACAATCTCTGCCTCCTGGGTTCAAGTGATTCTCTTGCCTCAGCCTCCTGAGTAACTGGGATTACAGGCATGCGCTACCACGCCCGGCTAATTTATTTTTAGTAGAGACAGGGTTTTGCCATGTTGGTCAGGCTGGTCTCCAACTCCCGACCTCAGGTGACCCGCCTGCCTCAGCCTCCCAAAGTGCTGAGATTACAGGTGTGAGCCACTGTGCCCGGCCCTTTTTTTTTTTATTGAGATGGAGGCCCACTCTGTCGCCCAGGCTGGAGCGCAGTGGTACGATTTTGGCTCACTGCAGCCTCCGCCTCCCAGGTTCACACGATTATCCTGCCTCAGCCTCCTGAGTAGTTGGGATTACAGGTGTGAGCCACTTCTCCCATTTTTTTTGAAGGAGTCTTGCTCTATCATTCAGGCTGGAGTGTGGTGGTGTGACCTTAGCTCATTGCAACCTCCAACTCCTAGGTTCAAGCGATTCTCATGCCTCCAGAGTAGCTGGGATTACAGGTGTGCACCAGAGTAGCTGAGATTACAGGCATGTGCCACTATGCTGAGCTAATTTTTGTTTTTTTTGTTTTTTTCATTATTAGTAGAGACAGAGTTTCACCACATTGGCCATGCTGGTCTTGAACTTCTGACCTTAGGTGATCCACCCACCTTGGCCTCCCAAAGCATTGAGATTTCAGGTATGAGCCAGCACACCGAGCCAGAAATCTGAACTTTTATGTACCTGTCCCCAGCTCCAGCACTGTGTCACCAGGTCCCTCGCTTGGGATCTCTCCCCGATTGCCACCAGCCCTGGGAGGGGGGTCTAGTATTATTGCCACCTCAAGGAGCAGGAAAAACAGGCTTGGAGGGGTGAGGCCACCTGCCCTGGGTCCTACGGTCAGGGAGCAGAGAAGTAACAAAGTAGGGATGAAAGGTTGGTGTGGAAGCAGAATTCCAAGACGGCCCCCGACTCTTCACCGAGCACACAGGCCCTGTGTGATCCTCTTCCCCTGAGCCAGGCAGGCCTGTGAGTAGGATTGGATGCCAAGCCTTGGTTAGTTGCCTGAGTTAATCAAAAGGGAGCATATCTTGTAGGGCACAGTGGCTCAAGCCTGTAGTCCCAGCTCCTTGAGAGGCGGAGAGTGATCTTGGCCCACAGCCAGCAAGTCAGTGGGTACTGTCTGGGTGTGGTGGATCACACCCGTAATCCTAGCATTTTGGGAGGCTGAGGCAGGAGGACTGCTTGAAGCCAGGGGTTCAAGACCAGCCTGGGCAACATAGCAAGAGTCCCCACCTCTATTTATATATACATATATATATATTTTAAAAAGGCCAGGCTTGATGGCTAATGCCTGTAATCCCAGCACTTTAGGAGTCTGAGAGGGGTGGATTGCTTCAGGCCAGAAGTTGGAGACCAGCCTGGGAAACATGGTGAAACTCCGACTCTTAAAACAAAAAAAATACAGAAATTAGCCAGGCAGAGTGGCATGCACTGTAGTCCCAGTTACTCAGATGGCTGAGGTGGGAGGATCACCTGAGCCCGGGAAGGTCAAGGCTGCAGTGAGCTGTGATCACACCACCACACTCCAGCCTGGGCGACAAAGTGAAACCCTGTCTCAGAAACAAAGAAACAAAAACAAACAAAACACCATCTTGGTCCTGCTGCAGCCCTGTCACTTAGTCATCAATAAGCAAATGGTACAATGATCATTATGATTATCTGTATCATCGTGGAGCCCGGGCCCCCTGGCACACTGGCCTCCCTGCTGTGGCCCAGATCTGCTCTTGCCACAGACATCCTGACAACCAGTCTAGTGTCTCTTAACAGCAAAACTGCCCACCTCGCCCTGACTCCTGCCTAGCCCTGTTAACAATTCTCAGCCCCATATCCATGTGGTCCCCAGGACTGCACCTTGGGGCTCCTCCATCCTTCCTAGCCCAGGCTCTGCCCCTGCTGGGGGCTCTGCTCCTCTACGTCCCATCCCATGTGACTCTATCCCTTCCTATGGCTCTACCCTCCCCTGCAAGGGGACTCACTGGCTGTGGAGACCCTCACGCAACCCAAAACGCAAGTCTATTTGCTCAGGTTGGAACACAGTGGTGCCATCTTAGCTCACTGCAACCTCCATCTCCCAGGTTCAAGTGATTCTCCTGCCTCAGCCTCCTGAGTAGCTGGAATTACAGGCGTCCGCCACCATGCCTGGCTAATTTTTGAATTTTTAGTAGAGACAGGGTTTTGCCATGTTGGGCAGGCTGGTCTCGAACTCCTGACCTCAAGAGATCTGCTCACCTCGGCCTCCCAAAGTGCTGGGATTACAAGCGTAAGCCACTGTGCCTGGCCCCAAACCCAAGTCCTAATGTCCACAGCCACCTCCACCCACCCACAGCTGGAGGCTGGGAGTGTCACACTGCAGTGGGAACAGTCTTGGGTATCAGCCAGACCCAAGTTCAAGACTAAGCTCTTTTTTTATTTTGAGATGGAGTCTCACTCTTGTCACCCAGGCTGGAGTGCAATGGCACGATTGAGGCTCACTGCAACCTCCGCCTCCTCACTGCAACCTCCACCTCCCGGGTTCAAGCAATTCTCCTGCCTCAGCCTCCTGAGTAGCTGGGATTATAGGCGTGTGCCACCATGCCTGGCTAATTTTTCTATTTTTATTAGAGACAGGGTTTCGCCATGTTGATCAGGCTGGTCTCCAACTCCTGACCTCATGATCCATCCGCCTCAGCCTCCCAGAGTGCTAGGATTACAGGCCACCTGCCTGGCCTCAGCTCTGCTATCAACTGCCTGTGTGACCTCAAGCAGGTCTTAGCCCCTCTGAGCCCCAATTTTCCTGTGTGTGAAAGTGGCAGTGCCTTCTACACAGGGTCAGCACAGGACCAAAGAGGTCATGTGTAACATGGCGAGTGCCACTCTCCAACCCCAATGCACGGCTTTCTCTCTCAACCTGCCTTCCCTGTCCTGTCTGCTTCTCCAAGTTCTGCCACTTCTCTGACTCACAGCAGAGGCCACTGGCATCTAGGACCATGGTTATTGTGGCTCCTCAGGCCTTGGCTTTGCTGTTCCCTGTCATTTGCTTTCAATCTTCACTCAGTCATTCCCACCAGCATCTAAATATGCTGTTATTTCTCCCATCTTGGATTAAAACCATTTTGATACCCACCTTCCTCAACAGCCCCTTCCCCATGTCTTTTTTTCTTTTTCTGAGACAGGGTCTCACAATGTTGCCCCAGCTGGAGTGCAATGGCACCAGCACAGCTCACTGAAGCCACGACCTCCAGCGCTCAATGGATCCTCCCGCCTCAGCTTCCCAAGCAGATGGGACCACAGGAATGCACCATCACCCCCGGCTATTACATTTTTTGTAGAGATTGGGTTTCACCATGTTGCCCAGGTTGGTCTCAAGTTCCTGGGCTCAAGAAATCCTCCTGCCTTGGCCTCCCAAAGTGCTGGGATTACAGGCGTGAGCCACCGAGCTCAGCCTCCTTCCCCATTTCTCCCCTTTGCCACAGTTGTCTACACTTGCTGTCTCCATGTCCTCTCCTCTGTCCCACTGGAAACCCTCCAGTCAGGGTTTTTCTCCATCATGCCACACAATGTCCCATCACAGTCACCAGTGACTGCCGTTTCACTTGGCCTAACAGCACTGGACCTGACAGATGCTTCCTTTGGCCTCCTGGGTGCTGCCACTGGCCCTGGGGCTGCTGCTTCTCACCCCCCTTACCAAGGAGAGCGAGTGCCACACTCAGGACTGTTTTCTGTCTAAAAGTATCCCATTAGTCATTTTTTTTTTTTTGAGATGGAGTCTTGCTCTGTCTCCCAGGCTGGAGTGCAGTGGCACGATTACGGCTCACTGCAACCTTCGACTCCCGGGTTCAAACTATTCTCCTGCCGCAGCCTCCCAGGTAGCCAGGACTGCAGGTGCATGCCACCATGCCCAGCTAATTTTTTGTATTTTTAGTAGAAATGGGGTTTCACTGTGTTAGCCAGGATGGTCTCCATTTCTTGACCTCGTGATCTACCTGCCTCAGCCTCCCAAAGTGCTGGGATTATAGGCGTGAGCCACTGTGCCTAGCCCTCTTTTCATTTTTGATTGTTGTCAAGAGTAGACTGAATCTCTTTGGACTCATCACCAGCTTTACCAATTGTCAACTCTGGGCTAACCTTGTTTCACGATGTGTAACCCATCCATCATTCCAGCCGCACACATCCTAGAGAGAGTTTCTTCTAAAATATAAACAAGCCTAGGCTGGGCATGGTGGCTCACACCTGTAATCCCAGCACTTTGGGAGGCCAAGGCAGGTGGATTGCCTGAGGTCAGGAGTTCAAGACCAGCCTGGCCAATATAGTGAAACCCGGACTCTACTACAAATACAAAAAATTAACTGGGCATGGTGGTGGCTGCCTGTAATCCCAGCTACTTGGGAGGCTGAGGCAGGAGAATCACTTGAACCCAGGAGGCAGAGGTTGTAGTTAGCTGAGATCAAGACACTGCACTCCAGCCTGGGCGACAGAATGAGACTCTGTCACAAAAAATATACACACACACACACACACACACACACCAGGCTGGGTCCAGTGGTATGTGACTTGCAGCCCCAGTTACTCTGGAGGCTGAAGTGGGAGAATCACTTGAGCCCAGGAGTTCAAGACCAACCTGGGCAACAGAGCAAGACTGCATCTCAAAAATAAATTAAAAAAGGAAATAAAAGGCCGGGCACGGTGGCTCACGCCTATAATCCCAGCACTTTGGGAGGCCAAGGCAGGCAGATCACTTGAGGTCAGGAGTTCAAGACCAGCCTGGCCAACATAGTGAAACCTTGTCTCTACTAAAAATACAAAAATCAGCCAGGCGTGGTGGCGCATACCTGTAATCCCAGCTGCTCAGGAGGCTGATGCAGGAGAATCAGTTGAACCCGGGAGGTATAGGTTGCAGTGAGCCAAGATTGTGCCACTGCACTACAGCCTGGGCGACAGATCGAGACTCCATCTCAAAAAAAAAAAAAGTGGGGGCGGGATAAAGGCAGATCATGCCACTTCTTTCTCTGTACAAAATATTACACTTAAGAAAAGGCTCCCACCTCACTGGGAGGAAAAACTGGAATCCTCTCCATGGCCCTGCATGACCTTCCCGTCACCCTGCATGACCTTCCTTGTCCTTGTCTTCCCTTCTCCTCCTCACTCATTGCAGTCCAGCCACACAATCCTCTTCAGTGTCCCTGGCACACAACAGGCAGGCCCTGCCTCAGGGACTGTGCATCTGCGATTCCCTCCGCCTTAATTCTTCCACAGAGACCTGCAGGGCTCCTCATAGGTTCCTTCAGGTGTTTACTGAAATGCTATGTTCTGAACGTGACCACTTAAATCTCCCTATTTTAACCTCCAACTCACATTCCTCATTTCACTTTTGTTTTTTCCATAGCCCCTATCTCTCTCTCATGGACTATTTAATTTACTTGGTCTGCAGTAAATAAGCCTTTTGCCAGGTACGGTGGTTTACAACTGTAATCCCAGCACTTTGGGAGGCCGAGGAGGGAGGCTCTTTGAGCCAAGGAGTTCAATACCAGCCTGGGCAAAATGGTGAGATTCTGTCTCTACAAAAAATAAAAAAATTAGCGGGGCGAGGTGATACACCTGTAGTCCAAGCTACTTGGGAGACTGAGGCAGGAGGATCCCTTGAGTCTGGGAGGTTGAGGCTGCTGTCAGATATAAACATGCCACTTTACTCCAGCCTTGGTAACAAAGTGAGAACCTGTCTCAAGAACAAACGGCTGGGCACAGTGGCTTACACCTATAACCCCAGCACTTTGGAAGGCTGAAGCCAGAGAATCACTTGAGCCTAGGAGTTTGAGACCAGCCTGGGCAACATAGGGAAACCTCTATCTCTAAAAAAAAAAAATACAAAAATCAGCCAGGTGGGGTGACGTGCACCTGTGGTCCTAAATACTCAGGAGGGGGAGGTAAGAGGATCACCTGAGCCCAGGAGGTTGAGGCTGCAGTGAGCCATGATCATGACACTGCACTCCAGTCTGGGCAAGAGAGTGAGACCCTATCTCAAAAAGAAAAACAAACCAAAAACCCCAGGCCTTTGAACAAGTCATCCACTCTGTCCACCAGAATGTCTGCTCCATGGGGCAGGTATCTTTGCGTTCCCAGCATTTCCAGTCATGCTCTTGAACATATAAACCAACTTGCTGTCCTAGGAAAGGTGGGTACAATTCAGCAGGATCTGTTTGATTCTTTTTGTTTTTTGTTTTTTGTTTTTTAAGATGGGGTTTCACCATAATGGCCAGGCTGGTCTTGAACTCCTGACCTCTGGTCATCCACCCACCTCGGCCTCCCAAAGTGCTAGGATTACAAGCATGAGCCACCGCGCCCGGCCTGTTTGATTCTTGACTCTCAGAATCTACCCCCAGAGAAACATGCGAACATGTGCACCTGAAAACCAGGACAGAACAAGGATTTCCTTGCAGCACTGCTTTTGATAGGGAATAAACATCATTCTCCTAACAGTTAATACTCAGGGAACTCACTACCTGCCAGGCCCTGTTCTAAGCTCTTTGCCTATTTTAACTCAATCATCACATCAATGTAAAAGGCAGGAAGGGAAAAACTTCATCCACACTGCTCCTTCTGAAGATTGAGAATTTACTCTACAAAAGACAGGCCTCTCTGCCCTCTACCTGCCCAGCTAACTCGGGAGTTCCGAGTCTCCCTGGACTGAGTTGCTTTACAGAACTAGGAGGTTTAGGGGAGTGTGGCCCAGGTTGTAAAGGGTCCTCCGGGTGTGCTGGAACTAGGGTTGTGGGAATGGGGCCATATGGAATCCGAGATGGGGCACCAGTACTTCATGAAGTTCAGGGCTGAGTGCCCCAGAATGTCCAGAGTCCCAGGCGAGGTGGGGAATTGGGCGGGGGAGGATGAGACTGCTGACAGGGCGGGGCTGCCGCGCCAGGGACTGGGTAGTTACAAGGCCTGGAGGTAGGGCCAGTCCCAGGATTGGGCCGCTAGAGTTCTAAGGGGAGGGACCAAGCGCTCAAAAAGGCGGGCCGAGGGGCTCGGTGCATCCTAGGATTGGGCAGTCGGAACGATGGGAGGTGGGGCCGCGAGCCAGGCGCGTCCCTGCCCGGCAGTAGAAGACCCAAGCCTGCAGCCCGGCGGCCCAGCTCCTGGGCGGGGCTCGCAGGTGCTGAGGGCGGGGCCTTGAGACGGAGGGGCGGGGCCAAACCGGCTGGGACTGGGGGCGTCTCCTCCCTCGCTCCCTCCCTCCCTTGGGCCGGGCCCCCTCACCCGTGGCGGCCGCTCCGCTGGCCGCGCTCCAGAGAGATGAGGTAGGCGGCGAGCTTGGCGTCGCTCCATCCGCTGCGGCGCCGCAGGTCCACCCAGGGCCCGTGCGCCTCGCCCAGGTACACGCGCCGCACGTCGTACTTCTTCCGGGACTCGAGCCGTCGCCGGGCCCGGTCCGACTCGGTGAGTCGCGGCCGGCCCCGCGCCTTGCGGCCCGCTGCGCCCTCCTCGATGGCTGCCTCCCCGCCCGCGCCCGCCTCAGCCTCCGCCTCGGGCTCCGGCGCCCGCTCCGCCATCCCCCCCACCCTGGTTACCAGCCTCCCCCGTTGTTAGGAGCCCGACCGGAAGTGGCGCGCATTTTCTGCGCCGCCGGGAGATTTCTCACGGTCTCGCTGCCCCAGGGCGCCAAAAGGAGACCAAGAACGGAAACTGCGCATGCGCAGACGCGACCGTGCCCCCGCCCACTCTCGGTTGAACTTTCTAACTTCGCTTGGTCGGGGAGAACCAGAAGCGCCTGCAGACTCTGGAGGCGTCTCGCTTGCCCATCGCTGGCAGCCCGAGATCCTGCGGAGGGGATACTACACTGCCAGAGAGGAGGGAAGGGAGCCCCATGCAGCAAAACATTTATTTGCTCTACACTCAAAGGGCATCTCATGCCTTCATTCCAGTCCACCATCTCCTCAGGCCACAGACTGTGCTTTCGTGGAACCTCAGACTCAGCTCTGGCCCTCCCGCCGTCGCTGCAGGTTGTTGTCTTCTTCCTCGTGGTCCTCATGCGGGGGTGGTTCCTCTGGCCTTGCAGATGTCTGGAGCTCCCCAGTGGGCCCAGCCAGGCGGAAGACCACGGGGATCTGAGCCAGGGCTGGGTTGGTGTCCTGCAGGTACTGGATCCACTTAGCCAGCGTTGCCTGGTCGTGGGCACCCGCTATGCACATGGCGAAGACAGGGCCTTCCTCCACTGTTGGAAGAGATGCACCCTCAGGGTTTGCAGTTGGGGCTGCAGCGGGTAACCCATGCCTACACCTTTTCGAGGTATTTTACACTCCCTTCCACTTTCTTTTCTGTGATGGAGTCTCACTCTGTCGCCCAGGCTGAAGTGCAGTGGCAAAATCTCAGCTCACTGCAAGGTCTGCTTCCCGGGTTCAAGTGATTCTCCTGCCTCAGCCTCCTGAGGAGCTGCGATTACAGGCGTACATCACCATACCCAGCTAAGTTTTTTTATTTTTAATATAGATGGGGTTTCACCATGTTGTCCAGGCTGGTCTCCAATTCCTGACCTCAAATGATCCACCTGCCTCAGCCTCCCAAAGTGATGGGATTAAAGGCGTGAGCCACTGCACCCAGCCTCCTTCTACCTTCTTGTGCCTCTAAACCTTTGCACAAGCTAGCCCTGCTGCCTAGGCTGCCCACTCCACACTTCACCTGGGCGATGCCTTCTGGGTCTTCCAGATTCTGCCAGGAAGCCCCCCTGACCCCCTACTCAAGGCATGCTCATCTCCTCAGCTCCCCAAAGTGTAATTTGCCTGTTCCTTCACTGACCCGAGCGACTAGGCTTGTCCTGGTGACATCCAGTAGTCAGCACAGAGGTGTGGAGGGAGGGAATGACCAAGGGCCGACCGGGCTGGGTGGCCTCAGGTCTGGTGCCCGTGACAAATGTGTGTGTGTGGCAGGAGGACCAGGGGGTAAGTGGGTAAGTGGACTGTGTCTCAGCCTGGGCCTACCCATTGACCCCAGAGGCTGCCCCTCATCCTGGAAGTCCTACCTGTCCAGGTTTTTGCCTTTTTTTTTTTTTAAGATAGGGTCTGTCATCCAGGCTGGTGTGCAGTGGCTCGATCATAGTTCACTGCAACCTCAACTCCTGGGCAAGTGACCCTCCCACCTCAGCCTGTTGGAGGGCTGGGATTACAGGCACATGTGAGCCACGGCACTGGGTTCAGTTTTTACCTTCATCGATGTCAAACTCGTAGTCGTCCCAGCCATGTCTCCCATAATCCAGGTCCAGCCACATCGGGTAGTAGAGGTTCCACTCCTCTGGTATCTCTTCCACTTCCTGCTCCAAGGAAGGTAGTGCAGGCAGGGTCAGAGGCTGGGGCTCTTGCAGTCTCCCTCCCCCAGCCTCTCCCACTCACCCCCAGGGTGGTGCCAGCCCACTCCCTAGCCCTGACACATGCTCTGCTTTAAGCCCTCACCCTCTCCTCTGGGGCCAGCAAGTCAGCTCTGAGGATGTGGTAGTACACACACTTGTTGCGGAGCCACAGGGAGAAGGGACCCTCGACAAAGATAGGCCGGGTCGGGTTGTGGCGAGCCAAGGCAGCCTGCTGATCGGGACTCTGGATTCCTGGTGTGGAGACATACGTGCTCTGTGCCCTGTGTGGGACTCTGCCCAAAGGCCCAGGGAGCCCAATCTAGGCCCAGCAGGAACCCAGCAGGGCCTGGGGCAGGTTAGAGGCCTGGCCACCCTCATGCTCTCGGGACTCACCTACGATGTGGGGCTGGGTGGGATCTGCTGCATCTGTTGAGTCTTTGGAAGAAGCAGTCTGCAAGGAAGAGAAGGGACGTAATCTTGTAACCCCCAACCCCCTACAGAGGAACTGGGGACAGAGAAACAGAAAGGGGGATATCAGCAAATTGAAAACACCTCTCCTAGACCTGGTGCGTTGCCCTCCATCCCATCCCCTCCTCTCTCTGTCCCATTTGGCAATAGCCCCCAATCTCTAGGATGCTCACCCTGAGGGTACCACCCTGGAGCCAGCCCACCTGTGTCAAAATCCTGACTCTGTCACAAGCTGTGTGACCTCGGCCAAATCACTGTATCTGTGTGCCTCAGTTTCTCCAGATGCACAATAGGGATAACAGCACTTAATTCCAATTTTTTGTTTTTTTCTTAGAGATGGGGTCTCCCTCTCTGTGTCCATGCTGGAATACAGTGGCATGATCATAGCTCACTATAGCCTTGAACTGGGCTCAAGTGATCCTCCCACCTCAGTCTCTGAAGTAGCTGGGTCTACAGGTGCACACCACTATGTCTGGCTAATTTTATTTATTATAATTTCATTTTTCAGATGGAGTTTTGCTCGTTCCCAGGCTGGAGTGCAGTGGTGCAATCTTGGCTCATTTTAGCCTCTGCTTCTTGAGTTCAAGTGATTCTCCTGCCTCAACCTCCTGAGTAGCTGGGATTACAGGCACCTGCCACCACACCTGGCTAATTTTTTATATTTTCAGTAGACATGGGGTTTTGCTGTGTTAGCCTGGCTGGTCTCAAACTCCTGGCCTCAGGTGATCTGCCTGCCTGGGCCTCCCAAAGCACTAGGATTATGGGCATGAACTTAACTTTGGGTGGTTATAAAACATATAGAACAGTGCCTAGCAAGTAATAAGTGCTCATTGCTTGTGAATTAAAAATAATAATAACTTCACATATCCCAGGAAGGAGACATTAGAAGCAAATGATAGCTTTCACCTCTGTGGAGGACAGGGTGGGAAGGAATACCCTTTTGTATCTTTTAAAATTTTATACCCTGAACAAAATTCAAAAACACTAGACAATTTTTTTTTTGAGATGAAGTTTCACTCTTGTTGCCTAGGCTGCAGTGCAATGGCACGATCTCAGCTCCATGCAATCTCAGCTCACAGCAACTTCCACCTCCTGGTTTCAAGCGATTCCCCTGCCTTAGCCTCCTGATTAGCTAGGATTACAGGCATATGCCACCAGGATTTCACCATCTTGGCCAGGCTGGTCTCAAACTCCTGACCTTGTGATCTGTCCACCTTGGCCTCCCAAAGTCCTGGGATTACAGGCGTGTGAGCCGCCACTCCTGGCCAGAAACATTTTTTTAAGAACAGACAGGTTTTTGCTCTGTTGCCCAATCTGGTGTGTAGTGGTGTGATCATGGCTCACTGTAGCCTTGACTTCCTGAGTTCAAGTCATCCTCCTGCCTCAGCCTCCTGAGTAGCTGGGGCTACAGGCATGCACCACCACTCCCAGCTAATTTTCGTATTTTGTTGGTAGAGATGGGGGTTTGCCATGTTGCCCAGGCTGGTGTCAAATTCCTGGGCTCAAGCAATCCATCTGCCTTAGCCTCCCAAAATTACAGGCATGAGCCACCATGCCTGGCTGTATTTTCCTCAATGGGATAGGGGAGAAGAATATTTAAATACAAATGATATAGATGCGAAAAAAAAAAAAAGACATATATCTGCTTGAAAATGTATAGAACCTCTCTAGAAGGAGACATGGAAATAGTTACCTCTGGGAAAGGAGACAGGGGTGAGAGGGGGCTAGGGTAGAGGCAAAGGACTCGTCACCATGTGCTTTTATGTGCAGTGTAGCTTTTTAGTGCATTGCTTTGTAAACTGAAGGAATGAACTAAAAACAATCCTTCCCCCCGACATTCTACTGCTGCTCTCACGGGGTCTCTCACCTGGACCCACAACCTATCCACCATCATGCACATGGCCGCCAGAGGACGAATTTGCAGTTGCAGATTTTTCAAGAAACATGATTCTAACCCTATCCCTCTTTTTCTTTTTCTTTTTCTTTTTTTTTGAGATGGGGTCTTGCTCTGTGGCACAATGTTGACTCACTGCAACCTCTGCCACCCACGGTTCAAGCAATTGCCCTGCGTCAGCCTCCTGAGTAGCTGGGACTACAGGCATGTGCCACCACAGTCGGCTAATTTTTGTGTGTGTGTATTTTAGTAGAGACAGGGTTTCACCATATTGGCCAGGATGGTCTTGAACTCCTAACCTCACGATCCACCCACCTGGGCCTCCCAAAGTGCTGGGATTAGAGGCATGAGCTACCGGGCCTGGCCTCCTATCCCTCTTCTTAAATGCCCCCCTCCGGCCCCCACATGGCTCTCCCGACCAACCAAGAGATTCGAGGTCACGCTCTTTAAGCAAGTGCCCCAACTACCTGCACCCGATTCCCTGGTACACACTGCTCCCTCTGCCCAGAGTCCTCTGCTCTCCTCACCTCCTCCAGGAAGCCCTGCCTGCCCACTCGGTTCCCACAGAGCTTTGGGCTTCTCCATCTCGGAACCACTGGCCCTTCAGGAAACTGTTATCCAGGGCTGGCCTCCAGGACCAGATGACAAGTGCTGTGAGGGGCTCTCTTTGGATCCCCTGTGTGACCTGGCATGAGTAGGGGCCCCTCAGACTCTGACATGGGGGTGTTACACCACTCAGTCATTCAACAAACCACTGCCAAGTGTCAGCCTTGCACCAAACCCTGTGCGCAGCCTTGGGAGACTGAGTCATGGTGAATGAGGAACAAAGCCCAGCACGGTGAAGGGTTGGTGCCTTGGCCAGGGAGGTCAGGAAGGGCATCTTGATTAGGAACAGTAGAACTGAGACCGGAATAACATGAAGTCCATGGGCAACAGTGTTCCTGGCAGAAGGAACAAGGGGTACAAAGGCCTGTGGTGGGAATTGACACAGAACACTCCAGGAACAAAAAAGGAAGATGCCAGGCCGGGCATGGTGGCTCATGCTTGTAATCCCAGTACTGAAGGAGGCCAAGGCGGGCAGATCAAGAGGTCAGGAGATTGAGACCATCCTGGCTAACACAGTGAAACCCTGTCTCTACTAAAAAGACAAAAAATTAGGTGTGGTGGCGAGTACCTATAATCCCAGGTACTTAGGAGGCTGAGGCAGGAGAATCGCTGAACCCAGGAGGCAGAGGTTGTAGTGAGCCAAGATTGCGCCACTGCACTCCAGCCTGGGTGACAGAGCGAGACTCTATCTCAAAAATAAAAAAAAATAAAGAAGGAAGATGCCTAGAATGTAGCAGGTGATGGGAGAAGGATGAGGGGTTGCTATGGTCTGAATGTTTATGGCCCCCTGAAATTCTTATGTTGCAACCTATCTCCGATGCAATATGATTAAGACGTCAGGCCTTTGAGAGGCACTTAGATCCTAAGGGCTCTACCCTCATGAATGAGATTAGTGCCCTTAAAAAAAAAGGTCTCAGGACGCCAGGCATGGTGATTCATGCTTGCAATCCCAGCACTTTGGGAGGCAAAGGCGGGCACATTGCTTGAGCTCACGAGTTCAAGACTAGCCTGGGCAACATGGCGGAACCCCATCTCTACAAGAAATACAAAAATTAGCCGGGCGTGGTGGTGTACGACTGTGGTCTCAACTACTTAGGAGGCTGATGTGAAAGGATGGCTTCAGCCCAGGAGGTGGAGTTTTCAGTGAGCCAAAATCGCACCACTGTGCTCCAGCCTGGGTGACAGAGCCAGACCTTGTCTCAAAGAGAGGTCAAAGGGGCTTGTTTGCCCCTTATACTATGTGAGCACACAGCAAGGTGTCATGTTTGAAGCAGAGAGCAGACCCTCACCAGACCTAGATCTGGTGGCACCTTGATCTTGAACTTCCCAGCCTCTAGACCTGTGAGCAGTAAATTTCTGTTGTTCATAAATGACCCACGCTAAGGGATTTCGTTAGAGCAGCCTGAATGGACTGAAACAGAGGTCATTCAAGCTGTGCTATCAGTAAGGACCATGGAAACCTACCAAAGGACTCAGCTAGAGAATCAGAACTTAATTCACGGCAGGCACAGCGCCTCATGCCTGTAACCCCAGCACTTTGGGAGGCCAAGGCAGGAAGATCACTTGAGCCCGGGAGTTCAAGGCCAGCCTAGGCAATATAGTGAGACTTAGTCTCTCTAAAAAACCAGTTTTTTAAATTAGCCAGGTGTGGTGGTATGTGACTGGTGTTCCAGCTCCTCAGGAGACTGAAATGGAAAGATGCTTCAGCCCGGGAGGCAGAGGCCGAGACTGTGCCATTGAACTCCAGCCTGGGCAACAGAGCAATACTCTGTCTCAAAAAAAAAAAAAAAACTTGATTCACCACAATCACTTGAGTGAGAAAAGGGGAGCACAGGGGAGGAATGGTGGGAGCTTGGCCTGGGGTGGCAGTTGAGGCCGTGGTCAAGGGCGGATACCTGGTATATGGTGACCCTGGCGCTGAGGTCAGGTTCTATGTGCCGCAGGGCGAACGTGGCCAGGTCCACAGGGTCCTGCGACAGGTCCCGGGGCACAGGGAAGGGGTTGATGTTCATGAATCGAGGGAACCATCGCCTCAGGCGCAGAAACTTGAGCATGGGGTGGCTTTTGCGTCCAAATATCTGAATCAACAGAAACTCCGTCTCTTTGTTGGGCATCACACCTGTGCTGGACAAATGCAAGCAGAACCTCAGAGAGGGAGGAGGAAGGAGGGAAGGGAAGAGGAGAGAAGAGAACATCGTAGTCAGGGAATTACAGACAGGGAGAAAAGAATCTGAATTAGAAAGAAAAAGTCAGGCTCAAGCCTGTGATCCCAGCATATTGGGAGGCCAAGGGGAGAGGATCACTTGAGCCTAGGAGTTTGGGACCAGCCTGGGCAATACAGCGAGACCCTATTTCTAAAAGAAAGAAAGAGAGCCAGGTGCAGTGGCTCACGCCTGTAATCCTAATACTTTGGGAGGCCAAGGCAGGCAGATCACAAGGTCAGGACATCAGGATCATCCTGGCTAACACAGTGAAACCCCATCTCTATTAAAAACACAAAAAATTAGCCGGGCGCGGTGGCACACACCTGTAGTCCCAGCTACTCAGGAGGCTAGGGCAGGAGAATTGCCTGAACTCAGGAGGTAGAGTTTGCAGTGAGCTGAGATCACACTGCTGCACTCCAGCCTGGGTGACAAAGCAAGACTCTGTCTCAAAAAAAAAAAAAAAGAAGAAGAAGAGGTGGCTCATGCCTGTAATCCCAACACTTTGTGAGGCCAAGGCGGGCGGATCACAAGGTCAAGAGATGGAGACCATCCCGGCCAACATGGTGAAACCCCGTCTCTACTAAAAATACAAAAAAATTAGCTAGGTGTGGTGGCACATGCCTGTAATCCCAGCTACTCTGGAGGCTGAGGCAGGAGAATCACTTGAACCAAGGAGTTGGAGGTTGCAGTGAGCCGAGCCTGCGCCACTGCACTCCAGCCTGGTGACAGAGGGAGACTCCGTCTCAAAAAAAAAAAAAAAAAAAAAAAGGAAGGTAAGGGGAGGGGAAGGGGGGGGGGAAGGGAAAGGGGAAGGGAAAGAGAGACTGGGAGAGGGAGGGGAGCTGTGGAGGAAGGAGGAGCTGAGACCCAGGAGAGGTGCTGCCAGCTATCAGGGCAGCCCACTCCCCATCCCACACCGGCCTCCTGTCCTCACCGTAGTTCTCCATCTGCTCCAGGACGGCCACCCCACACTCCTGCTGCCGAGGGTAGTGGATGAAGATGTGCTGGATGAAGTTGCGAGGCCGGAACACCTCCTTGGGGAAGATGTCGAGCAGCTGGTTGTACACGGCCAGGTCCCGCTCGACGCCATACTCACGCATCTTGCGCAGGGCCAGGTAGATAAAGTCAACGTGGCCCCGCTTACGCACACTGTGCTCCCCAAATTTCTGCACCGCCTGCAGGAAGCTCGCCTTGTCCCGTTTCCCATTGGGCGCCTGCCCAAACATGTTTTCATAGGGCACCACGGCCTTGGTGCGTCTCTGCTGGGGTTCCATTGGGGTGGGGACCAGCGACGTTTCAGAGCTGTGGGTGGCTGCGCTGCAGTGGAGGCCCCGAGGGAGCTGGCGGGCGACCTGGGGAGGGAGGAGAACTGCTGGAATCTGACACCTCCCAGTGTCTGGGGGTAGGGGGGCTGCCAGGCTAGCTTTTTCCCTGGAGAGGTGCCAGTGGCCTCCCTGAGGACCTTGGAGGTAGGGAACTGTGGTTACAAACCCAAGATTCGAGGCCATTACAAAGTGCAATAAAATACAGTGCTGGCATGGCAGGGAGGAAACAGGCGCTGTCACCCATGGCTGGGGCATCTGCTAAAAACTGCCATGGAGGCAACTTGGTAATATTCACAGTCATGACACACACATGCCTTTTTTTTTTTTTTTTTTTTTTTTTTTTGGAGACAGAGTGTTACTCTATCCTCCAGGCTGGAGTGCAATGGTACAATCTTGGCTCACTGAAACCTCCTTTTCCCGGGTTCAAGCGACTGTCCTGCCTCAGCCTCCGGAGTAGCTGGGATTATAGGCTCCTGCCACTGTGCCCAGCTAATTTTTATATTTTTAGTAGCGATGGGGTTTCACCATGTTGGCTAGGTTGGTCTTGAACTCCTGACCTCAGGTGATCCGCCTGCCTCAACCTCCCAAAGTGCTAGGATTACAGGCGTGAGCCACTGTGCCCAGCCTTTTTTTTTTTTTTTTTTTTTTTTTTTTGAGACAAGGTCTGGCTCTGTGGCCTAGGCTGGAGTGTAATGGTACTACTATGGCTTACTGTAGCTTTGAACTCCTGGGCTTAAGAATTCTCTGTCAGCCTGCCCAGTAGCTGGCACTACAGGTGTATACCATGGCACCTGGCTAATTTTTAAATTTTCAGCAGAGGTGGGGTTGCACTATTTTGCCCAGGCTGGTCTTGAACACCTGGCTTTAAGTGATCATCCTGTCTCCACCTCCCAAAGTGTTGGGATTATAGACATGAGCCACTGGGCCTGGTGGCCCTTTTTGCTTTTAATTTCTTTTTCTTTTTTAAGATAGAGTCTCACTCTGCCACTCATGCTAGAGTGCAGTGGCATGACCTCAGCTCAGTACAACCTCTGCCTCCTATGTTCAAGCGATTCTCATGCCTTAGCTTCCCAAATAGGGACAACAGACGTGCTCCACCACGCCCCACTAATTTTTATATTTTTAGTAAAGATGGGATTTCACCATGTTGGCCGGGCTGGTCTCAAACTCCAGGCCTCAAGTGATTCGCCTGCCTCAGCTTCCCAAAGTCTTGGGATTACAGGTGTGAGCCACCGCACTCAGCCCCTTTTTACTTTTTCTTTTTCTTCTTTTTTGAGACAGAGTTTCACTCTTGTCGCTCAGGCTGGAGTACAAACTCTGCCTCCTGGGTTCAAGCAATTCCTACCTCAGCCTCCAAAGTAGCTAGGATTACAGGTGCCTGCCGTCACGCCCAGCTAATTTTTTTTTTTTTTTTGAGATGGAGTCTCACTCTATTGCCCAGGCTGGAGTACAATGGCATGATCTTAGCTCACTGCAACCTCCGCCTCCCAGATTCAAGTGATTCTCCTGCCTCAGCCTCCCGAGTAGCTGGGATTACAGGTGTGCCCCACCACTCCCGGCTAATTTTTATATTTTTAGTAGAGACGGGGTTTCACCATGTTGGCCAGGCTTGTCTCAAACTCCTGACCTTATGATCCACCCAGCTTGACCTGTCAAAGTGCTGGGATTAAAGGTATGAGCCACCATACCCAGCCTATTTTTGTATTTTTAGTAGGGATGGGGTTTCACCAAGTTGGCCAGGATGGTCTCAAATTCCTGACCTCAGGTGATTCACTCACTGCAGCCTCCCAAAGTGCTGGGACTCTTTTTTTTTTTTTAAGAGATGGAGTCTAGCTATGTTGCCCAGGCTGAAGTGTAGTTGCTAGTCACAGGCATGAGCCAACTGATCAGCACATGAGTTTTGACTTGCTCTGTTTCCAACCTGGGTCAGTACACCCTTCCTTAGGCAAGCTGGTGGTCCCCCAAGTCCCAGGAGGTCACAATATTCATGCAAAACTTAGTGCAGGATGCCCCATCAGCATAGTGCACAACAGCCCAGAATTCCTGGGCTCCAGCGATTCTCCCACCTCAGCCTCCAGAGTAGCTGTGACTACAGGCATGCGTCACTAAAAGCCAGGCTAAGTTTTGTATTTTTTGTAGAGACAGAGGTACACTATGTTGCCCAGGCTAGTCTCAAACTTCTGGGCTCAAGTGATCGTTCTGCCTCGGCCTCCCAAAGTGCTGAGATTATAGGCTTGAGCCACTGAGGCCACCTGGGGCTACTTTTATGTTACAGTGTAGCCCAAAGTAACTGTGAATAGTTGTGAGAGAGCCCATGTGGCCTGCAAAGTTGAAAATATTTACTATGTGACCCTTTATCAAAAAGTTTGCCAAACCCTGGTTCTAGATGATACAGTAACGGATTTCTTATTTTCATTTAAATTGAATGTTTAAATTAGAAGGGTTACATATAAGGCATCTTTAAAAATATATAGCTAATTATCCAGGCATGGTGGTGAGTACCTGATAGTCCCAGCTACTCTGGAGGCAGAGGTGGATGGACTGCCTGAAGCCAGGAGTTCAAGGCTGTAGTGTACTTTGATTGTACCCCTGCACTGCAGTCTGGGCAACATAGTGAGACTCCATCTCTCTCTTTTATTTATTTATGAGACAGACCCTCACTCTGTTGCCAGGCTGGAGTGCAGTGGCACGATCTTGGCTCACTGCAGTCTCCATCTCCCAGGGTTCAAGTGATTCTCCTGCCTCAGCCTCCAAGTAGCTGGGACTACAGGCGTGTGCGCCACCATGCCCAGCTTTCTATTTTTGGTAGAGACAAGGTTTCACCATATTGGCCAGGCTGGCCTCGAACTCTTGACCTCGTGATCTGTCCACCTCAGCCTCCCAAAGTGCTGGGATTACAGGTGTGAGCCATTGTGCCCGGCTGAGACTCCATCTCTCTATGAAAAAATAAAAAAATAAGCTGGGCGTGGTGACGTATGCCTGTAGTCCCAGCTACTCAGGAGACTGAAGCCAGAGGATTGCTTGAGCCCAGGAGTTCCAGGCTGCAGTGAACTATGATTGTGTCGCTGTACTCCAACCTGAACGACAGAGTGAAACCTTGTCTCTAAAAAATAAATGAACGGGTGTGTGTGTGTGTGTGTGTGTGTGTGTGTGTGTGTGTGTGTGTGTGTAGCTAACAGGTAAGAGCCAATATTAGGCCAAGCGAGGTGGCTCACGCCTCTAATCCCAGCACTTTGGGAGGCTGAAGCGGGTGGATCACCTGAGGTCAGGAGTTGGAGACCAGCCTGGGCAACGTGCTGAAACCTCATCTCTACAAAAAAAATATAAAAATTAGCCAGGCACAGTGGTGGGTGCGTGTAGTCCCAGCTATTCAGGAGGCTGAAGGAGGCAGATCAATTGAGACCAGGAGGTCGAGGTTACAGTGAGCTGAGATCATGCCACTGCACTCCAGCGTGGGGGATGGAGCACGACCCAGTCGCAAAAATAAGAGACAATATTTACTGAATATTCTTCCACTGTAGACACTGTTGAGCACTTTATAAATGGGAGGTCTTGGCCGGGCGTGGTGGCTCACCCTGTAATCCCAGCACTTTAGGAGGCCGAGGTGGGTGGATCACCTGAGGTCGGGAGTTTAAGACCAGCCCGGTCAATATGGTGAAACCCTGTCTCTACTAAAAATATTTAAAAAATTAGCCAGGCGTGGTGGCACATGCCTGTAATCCCAGCTACTCGGGAGGCTGAGGCAGGAGAATCACTTGAACCCAGGAGGCGAGGGTTGCGGTGAGCCGAGATCACGCCACCGCACTCCAGCCTGCACAAAAAGAGTGAAACTCCGTCTCACAAAAAAAAAATTTAAAATAAATAAATGTGAAGCCCTATGTCGGGGGTATTCTTACTGTGCTCATTTTACAGATAAGAAAACCAAGACCCAGGTAGATGAAGCAGGATGCACAGTGTCCCACAGCTGCAGAGCATCAGAGCTGAGAATGGAGTCAGTACCCTTTGTCCTCCTGCTTTGCCGTCCCCCACAGCCATCCCATGTCCTTCTTTGATAAGGCAATGTTTAAAAAAAAAAAAGGGGGGGGCATTCATTTAAAGTAAAATTTCAGGCTGGGTGTGGTAGCTCACACCTGTAATCCCAGCACTTTGGGAGGCCGAGGTGGGTGGATCACCTGAGGTCAGGAGTTTGACACCAGCCTGGCCAACATGGTGAAACCCCAACTCCACTAAAAAAAGCACAAAAATTAGCTGGGTGTGGTGGTGTGTGCCTGTAATCCCAGCTAGCCGGGAGACTGAGGCAGGAGATTCATTTGAACCTGGAAGGCGGAGGCTGCAATGAGCTGAGATCGCACCACTGCACTCCAGCCTAGGTGACAGAGGAAGACTCCATCTCAAAAAAGAAAAAAAAAAAACTGAAATTGCAGTCAATTAATACTATAGGTGGTGTAATATTATACCACTTTAGGTAAAAATCAGAAAGGAAACTCAAACGCCTAATGAGGGGGAAACTCTGCAAAGGAGGTAATGTAAATGAAATGCATAGCATGGAGTGGGCACAGAGTAAGTGCTCAATACGAGAACTATTAATATTCCCACCATCATCGTTATTGCTATCTATGGCTGTCAATCTGCTTTCGCCATCTGGTCACTATGGGTATGGGAAGGAAATTCAGTTTTCTGCTCCATCTTTACAAGTAGATTCAGGAGCTACCCACAGTCACCACACAAATCCACCAAGCTCCTATGTCCTTATTTTCAAAGTCAACCCCCTCACCTACGTGGGCACTAGCATCTCTTAAAATAAATTAGGGTCCAGACACAGTGGCTCAAGCCTGTAACCCTAGCACTTCAAGAGGCCAAAGTGGAAGGATCCAGAGCCCAGAGGTTCAAGACCAGCCTGGGCAACATAGCAAGTCCACATGCCTAAAAAAAAAATTAACAGCCAGGCACAGTTGCTATTTGTTGTACACATACACCTAAAATCCCAGCAGTTTGGGAGGCAAAGGCGGGCGGATCACCTGAGGTCAGGAGTTCCAGACCAGCCTGGCCAACATGGTGAACCTCTGTCTCTACTAAAATTACAAAAATTAGCTGGCCGTGGTGGCAGCCACCTGTAATCCCAGCTACTCAGGAGGCTGAGGCAGAAGAATCGCTTTAACCCAGGAGGTAGAGGTTGCAGTAAGCCAAGACCACACCACTGCACTCCAGCCTGGGTGATAAGAGCAAACCTCCATTCCAAAAAAAAAAAAAAAAAAAAAAAAATTAGCCCGGTCTAGTGGCTCAAATCTATGGTCTTAGCTACTCAAGGGGCTGAGGTGAGAGGCTCACTTGAGCCGAGGAGTTTGAGGCTGCAGTGAGCCCTGATTCCACCACTGTACTGCAGCCTAGGTGACAGAACAAGACCCTGTCTCAAAATAAATAAATAAATTAGGGGCTTTTGGCTAGGTGCTGTGGCTCATGCCTGTAATTTCAGGACTTTGGGAGGCTGATGCAGGTGGATCACTTGAGCCCAGGAGTTTGAGACCAGCCTGGTCAACATGGCAAAACCCCTTCTCTACAAAAATATACAAAGCTTAGCTGGGCGTGGTAGTATGTGCCTGTAGTCCTGGCTACTTGGGAGGATAAGGCAGGAAGATTGCTTGAACCCGGGAGGTCAAGACTATTGTGAGCTGTGATCACACCACTGCACTCCAGCCTTGGCAAGAGAGCGATACACTGTCTCAAAAAACAAACAAACACACATATATAGGTAAATTAGAGACTTTCAATGGGACTTAGGCACAGATAAACCAGCCCAGACTCACCAGAGCTGGCTTCACAGAGTGGATTCTGAAGGGGCTGAGAGCAAATCCCAAGCTTACCTCCCTCTACCCCAAAGACTGCCTGGCTGGTGCTTACCTGAGAGATGGAGATTCCTGTGAGGGTGGCCCCGCAGATGCCTCCCCAGGCCCTAGAGAGGCCTGGGGCCAGTAGGGTGGCCTGGACCCAGCTCATGCCTCTGCTTGTCAATCACCTGCCCCAAAGAGAAAATCCAGCATTAGCTTGGTACCTTACCTGCTAACAGAGGTGAGGGCCCCCATAGGGTAGAGGGCACATTCCAAATTATGTGGCTAACTCACCAGCCCAATGTTTACCCTATCCACAAGACAGGCTCAGATGACTCAAAGGCTTTGTTCCTGGAACAGCACCCCCAACCTCCCTGCCCCAGGGGCGTGATCATAGCTCACTGCAGCCTCCAACTCCTGGGCTCAAGTGATTATCCAGCCCCAGTGCCTCGAGAAGGTGGGACTATAGGTGCGTGCCACCATGCCCAGCTAATTTGAAAGTAGTTTGCAGAGACCCAGGGTCTTGCTCTGTTGCCCAGGCTGGTCTTGAACTCCTGGCCTCAAGTGAACCTCCCACCTCTTGTCTCCCAAAGTGCTGGGGTCAAGGGTGTCAGCCACCACTCCTAGCCATTACAATCTAGTTTTACAAATTTTTGTCACTCCAACAAGAAGCCCTGTACGCATTAGCACTCACTCAATTTCCCTTGACTCCCAACCCCAGGAAACCACTCATCTACTGTTTCTACAGATCTGCCCGTGCCTATACATGGAATCACAAGTGCTCCTTTGTGACTGGCTTCCTTCACTTGACATGCTTGCTTTTTTTTTTTTTTTTTGAGATGGAGTCTCACTCTGTTACCTAGGCTGGAGTACACTGCTGCCATCTCAGCTTACTGCAACCTCTGCCTCATGAGTTCAAGAAGTTCTCCTGCCTCAGCCTCCCAAGCAGCTGGGACTACAGGCGTGGGCCACCATGCCCAGGTACTTTTTGTATTTTTTAGTAGAAACAGGGTTTCACCATGTTGGCCAGGCTGGTCTTGAACTCCTGACCTCAAGTGATCCGCCCGCCTCCACCTCCCAAATTTCTGGGATTACAGGCATGAGCCACCACACCCAACCCATTGACATGTTTTCACGGTTCATCCATATTTTTTTTTTTTTTTTTTGAGACAGGGTCTTGCTTTGTCTCCCAGGATGGAGTGCAATGGCACAATCTCGGCTCACTGCAACCTGTGCCTCCTGGGCTCATGATTCTCCTGCCTCAGCCTACTGAGTAGCTGGGATACAGACGTGTGCCACTGCATCCAACTAATTTATGATTTTTAGAGACGGGGTTTTGCCACGTTGCCCTAGCTGGTCTCGAACTCCTGAACTCAGGCAATCTGCCTGCCTCGACCTCCAAAAGTGCTGGGATTACAGGTGTGAGCCACCTTTCTCAGCCATGTTGTAGCATTTAATCAGAACTTCATTACTTTTATTTATTTATTACTTTTATTATTATTTGAGGTGGAGATTTTCTCGTTGCCCAGGCTGGAGTGCAATGGCACCATCTTAGCTCACCGCAACCTCCGCCTCCTAGGTTCAAGTGATTCTCCTGCTTCAGCCTCCCGAGTAGCTGGGATTACAGGCATGGGCCACCATGCTCAGCTAATTTTGTACTTTTAGCAGAGATGGGGTTTCTCCATGTTGGTCAGGCTGGTCTCGAACTCTCGACCTTGGGTGATCCACCTGCCTCGGCCTCCCAAAGTGCTGGGATTACAGATGTGAGCCACCTTGCCACGCCAATTCCATTCTTTTTGGAATGGAATATAACCAGGTTTTGTATGGCTATAACCGTAGTTTATTTATGCATTCATCAATTGATGGACATTTGGGGTTGTTTGCCAAATGTTTTTGACTGTTATAACTACTACTGCGACCAAGATTCATGTAGAAGTTTTATGTGAACATATGTTTGTACTTCTCTTGGGTATATACTTAGGAGTGGAACTGCTGAGACATATGGTAACTATATGTTTCACATTTTTAGGAACTGCCAGACTGTTTTTGGGGATGACTGTACCATTTTACATTCCCATCGGCAATGTACAGTTGACCCTTCATAAACACAGGTTTGAAAAGCATGAGTCCATTTATACGTGGATTTTTTTTTTTTTTAGTACAAGTTATGGCTGCGTGTGGTGGCTCATGCGTGTAATCCCAGCACTTTGGGAAGCCAAGGTAGGCAGATCACTTGAGGCCAGGAGTTCGAGAGCAGCCTGGCCAACATGGGAAAGACACTGTCTCTACTAAAAAAAATAATAATAATACAAAAATTAGCTGGGCATGGTGGCACACTCCTGCAGTCCCCAGCTATTCAGGAGGCTGAGGCAGGAGAATCTCTTGAACCCAGGATGCAGAGGCTGCAGTGAGCTGAGACTGTGCCACTGCACTCCAACCTGGGGGACAGAGCAAGACTCTGTCTGAAAAATAAAAATAAGGCCAGGTGTGCGGTGGCTCACGCCTGCAATGCCAACACTTTGGGAGGCCAGGCAGGAGAATCACTTGAGGTCAGAAGTTCAATACCAGCCTGGCCAACATGGCAAAACCACGTCTCTACTAAAAATACAAAAATTAGCCGGATGTGGTGGTGGGTGCCTGTAATCCCAGCTACTCAGGAGCCTGAGGCGGGAGAATCACTTGAGCGTGGGAGGTGGATGTTACAGTGAGCTGAGATCACACCACTGCACTCTAGCCTGGGTGACCAAGTGAGACTATGTCTCAAAAAAACTAATTAATTAAATTTATTTAAATAAAAGTTAAACTTCAAACACCGAGGGGCTAGTAAAAAAGAAAGTTACATCTGAGTGTGCCTGCCTCTCCTGATTCTCCTTCTACCTCTTCCACCTCTCTGCCTCGGCCACCCCTAAGACAGCAAGACCAACCCCTCCTCTTCCTCCTGCTCCTCCTCAGCATATTTGATGTGAAGACGATGAGAATGAAGACCTTTAAGATGATCCACTGCTACCTAATGAATAGTAAATTAAATGTATTTTCCCTTCCTGATGATTTTCTTAATAACATTTTCTTTCCTCCAGCTTGTTGTAAAACTATTGCATAATATATATAACATAAAAATATGCTAATTGACTATATATGTCATCACTAAGACTTCTGGTCAACAGTAGGCTATTAGTAGTTAAGATTTTTTGTTTTGAGACAGGATCTCAATCTGTTGCCCAGGCTGGAGTACAGTGGTATGATCATGGCTCACTGCAGCCTTGACCTCTCTACTCAAGCAGTCCTCCCACCGCAGCCTCCTAAGTAGCTGGGACTACAGGTATGTGCCACCACATCTGACTATTTAAAAATTTTTTTCTTCGAGACAGTGTCTCATTCTGTTGCCAGGCTGGAGTGCAGTGGTGCGATCTCAGTTCACTACAACCTCCACCGCCTCGGTTCAAGCAATTCTCCTGCCTCAGCCTCCTGAGTAGCTGGGATTACAGGTGCACTCCACCACGCCCAGCTAATTTTTGTATTTTTAGTAGAGACGGAGTTTCACCATGTTGGCCAGGCTGGTCTCGATCTCTTGACATCGTGATCTGCCCGCCTCGACCTCCCAAAGTGCTGGAATTATAGATGAGCCACAGTGCTTGGCTTTTTTTTTTTTTTTCCTGAGACAAGATTTTGCTCTGTCACACAGGCCAGAATCCAGTGGTATGATTCAAGCTCACTACAGCCTTGAGCTTGGGCTCAAGCAATCCTCCTGCCTCATTCTCCCAAATAGCTGGAACCATAGGCGTACACCACCATGCCTGGTTAATTTTTTTATTTTTTGTAGAGATGGGAGTCTTACTATGTTGCCCAGGCTGGTCCGAAACTCCTGGGTTCAAGTGATCCTCCCTCCTTGGCTTCCCAAAGGCCATGCCCAGCTAAATTTTTTTTGTATTTTTGTGGAGACACGGATTCACCATGTTGGCCACCATGTTGGTCTTGAACTCCTGACCTCAGGTGATCTGCCTGCCTCGGTCTCCCAAAGTGTTGGGAGTACAGGCGTAAGCCACCACACCGAGCCAAGTTGTAAGAGTTCTTTATATATTGTCTTCTTTTTTTTTGAGAAATGGTCTTGGCTCACTGAAGCCTCAACCTCCTGGACACAAACAATCCTCTCACCTCAGCCTCCCAAGCAGCTGGGACTACAGGCATGAGCCACCATACCCAGCTGATTTTTATATTTTTTGCAGAGATTCGGTCTTGCTATGTTGCCCAGACTGGTCTCAAGCTCCTGGCCTCAAGCAGTCTTCCCATCTTGACCTCCCAAAGTGCTGGGATTACAGGTGTGAGCCATCACCACAGCCTTTATATATTCTGGATGGATATTATACCCTTATGATTTGCAAATATTTTCTCCCATTCTGAGAGCTGTCTGTTCACTTTCTTGATGTTATCATTTGTGGCATAAAATTTTAAATTTTGATGAAGTCCAATTTATCCTTTTTCTTTTAATAGCTGTGCTGTGATATTATATCTAAAAAAAAAAAAAAAAACCATTGCCTAGCCCAAGACCAAGAGATTTGCATCAATTTTCTTTCTTTCTTTTTTTGATATGGAGTTTCACTCTTGTTGCCCAGGCTGGAGTGCCATGGTGTGATCTTGGCTCACTGCAATCTCTGCCTCTCGGATTCAGGCAATTCTCTTGCCTCAGCCTCCTAAGTAGCTGGGAGTAGAGGTGCCCACCACCATGCCCAGCTAATTAATTTGTTTTTTTATCTTTAGTAGAGACGGGGTTTCTCCATGTTGCCCAGGCTGTCTTGAACTCCTGACCTCAGATGATCACCCACCTCAGCCTCCCAAATGCTGAGATTGCAGGTGTAAGCCACCACACCCGGCCTCTTCTAAGAGTTTTACAGTTTTACCTCTTACATTCAGGTCTCTGATCCACTTTCAATTAATTATTGTGTATGGTGAGTGGCAGGGGTTTGTATAATGTGGATATCCAGTTGAATTTGTTAAAGACTATTCTTTCCCTATTTTATTGTCTTGGCTCCCTTCCTAAAAATCAATTGAACATAAATATAAAGGCTTATTTCTGGGTTTACAATTCTATTCTATTGATCTACATGTCAACACTAATGCCACTATCACACTGGTTTGTTTTTGTTTTTGAGATGGAGTGTCGCCCAGACTGAAGTGCAGTGGCGTGACCTCGGCTGACTGCAATTTCTGTCACCCAGGTTCAAGTGATTCTCCTGCCTCAGCCTCCCAAGTAGCTGGGATTACAAGCCCCTGCCACCATGCCCGGCTCATTTTTGTATTTTTAGCAGAGAAGGGGTTTTGCCATGTTGGCCAGGCTGGTCTTAAACTCCTGGAGTTAAGGGATCTGTCCACCTAGACCTCCCAAAGTGCTGGGATTATAGGCATGACCTACCGCTCCCAGCCTACCACATTGTTTGGATAACTATAGCTTTGCAGTAAGTTTTGAAATCAGGAGGTATGAGTCTTCCAACTTTGTTCTTCTTTCTCAAAATTGCTTTGGCTACTCTCAGTTCCTCACAATTTCATATGAATTTTAGAATCAGCTATTAATTTCTGCAAAAAAAGCCAGCTGAAATCCACATAGGGATGGTGTTAAATCTGTAGATCAGTTTGGGTATTGCTATCTTAACAATATTGTCTTCTGATCCATGAACATGAGATGTCTACTTATTTAGTTCTTTTTTATTTTTAGAGGAATCTCTGTCACCCAGGCTGGAGTGCAGTGGCACAGTCTCAACTCACTGCAACCTCTGTAGAGATGAGGTTTCACCATGTTGGCCAGGTTGGTCTTGAACTCCTGACCTCAGGTGTTCGACCACCTTGGACTCCCACAGTGATGGGATTACAGGCATGAGCCACCGCACCCAGCCTAGTTCTTCTTTAATTTATCTCAGTGTTGTGTAGTTTTCAGTGTATTCTGCCATTACTTTTGATGGCAAAAACTGAAATTACTTTTGCACCAAACTAATACATGTCTTTTACTTCTTTTTTTAAATTTATTTTTTTTAATTTTTTCTTTTTATTTATTTATTTTTTTTATTTTTATAGAGATGGGGTTTCACCATGTTGGCCAGGATGGTCTTGATCTCCTGACCTTGTGATCCACCCACCTCGGCCTCCCAAAGTGCTGGCATTACAGGCGTGAGCCACTGCGCCCGGTCGTTTTTTTCTTTTTTAGAGATGGGGTCTCACTCTGTCACCCAGGCTGGAGTTACAGTCACAGCTCATTGCTGCCCAAAACTACTGGGCTCAAGTGATCCTCCTACCTCAGCCTCCCAAGTAGCTGGGACTACAGGCACATGCTACCATGCCCACCTAATTTTTAAATTTTTTGTAAAGGCGGAGTATCACCATGTTGTCCAGGCTAGTTTTAAACTTCTGGGTCAAGCAATCCTCCCACCTCACCCTCTTAAAGTGCTGGATTACAGGCATGGGTCACCATGCTCTGTCTGGAACTGTTTTTCTTAATTTCATTTTTACATTATTTATGGCTAGTGTATAGAAATATATTTTTATATGTCAATCATGTGTCCTACAACTTTGCTGAACTTGTTTATTACTTATCATAGTTTTTTTTTTTTTTTTTTTTTAGATGGAGTCTTGCTCTGTTGCCCAGCTGGAGTGCAGTGGTACGATCTTGGCTCACTGCAACCTCTGCCTCCTGGGTTGAAGCGATTTTCCTGCCTCAGCCTCCCTGAGTAGCTGGGATTACAGGTGCCCACCACCACGCCTGGCTAATTTATATATATATATATATATATATTTTTTTTTAAGAGGGCTCATCTTTTAATGCACACATTAGTAAGTTTCTGAATACGTACAAACCTAAAAGGAGGCAAACTTCTTAACTTCAAGGACATTGTCTGCTTACATTAACACGGGAGAGGGGCAAAAGAGACAGGGTCTCGCTATGTTGCCCAGGCTGGAGTGCAGTGGCTATTCACAGGCGTGATCCCACTACTGATCAGCACGGGAGTTTTGACCTGCTCCGTTTCCGACCTGGGCCGGTTCACCCCTCCTTAGGCAACCTGGTGGTCTCTCGCTCCCGGGAGGTCACCATATTGATGCCGAACTTAGTGCAGACACCCAATCGGCATAGCGCACTACAGCCCAGAACTCCTGGGCTCAAGCGATCCTCCCACCTCAGCCTCCTGGGTAGCTGGGACTACAGGCACGCGCCACCGCGCCCGGCATTTTTTTTTTTATATATTTAATAGAGACGGGGTTTCACCATGTTGGCCAGGATGGTCTTGATCCCCTCACCTCATGATCCGCCCATCTCAGCCTCCCAAAGTGCTGGGATTACAGGCGTGAGCTACCACGCCTGGCCAGTTCTAATAGTTTTTTATTAGATAACTTGGGATTTTCTGTATACAAGATCATGTCATCTGCAAGTTTTACCTCTTCCTTTTCAATCTGGATGCCTTTTACTTGTATTTTATTGTTTTCTATTTATACATTTTTTAAAGACATGGTTACCCTGTATCAACTGCAGTGATGTGATCATGGCTCACTGGAGCCTTGACCTCCTGGGCTCAAGTGATCCTCCTAACTTACCTTCCCAAGTAGCTGAGACTACAGGTGCATGCCACCATGCTTGGCTAATTTTAAAATTTTTTGTAGACACAGTGTCTCCCTGTGTTGCCCAGGATGGCACTGAACTCCTGGCCTCAAGCAATCCTTCTGCTTTGGTCTCCCAAAGTGCTGGGATTGCAGGTGTGAGCCACCACGCCCAGCCTCGTTCCTCATCTTAAGAGGAAAAAGCATCCAATATTTTTACATTAAGTAAGCTGGCATTATATGTCAGCTGTGGGTTTTTGATAATGCCCTTTATTAGGCTGAGGAAGTTCCTTCTTATTTCTGGTTTGATGAGTATTCTCAGCAGAAAGTATATTGGATTTCTCAGCACTTTGGGAGGCTGAGGCAGGCATATTACTTGAGGTCAGGAGTTTGAGATCAGCCTGACCAACATGGCGAAACCGCGTCTCTACTAAAAATACAAAAATTAGCCGGGTGCGTTGGTACATGCCTGTAGTCCCAGCTACTCGGGAGGCTGAGCAAGGAGAATCACCTGAACCTGGGAGACAGGGGTTGAAGTGAGCTGAGATCGTGCCACTGCCCCTCAGCCTGGGCAACAGAATGAGACTGTCTCAAAAAAAAAAAAAAAGAGAGAGAGTATATCGGACTTTGTCAATGCTTTTTCTGCTTCTACTGAGATAATCGTGGTTTCTGTCCTTTTATTCTAACTCTAATATAGTATATTAACTGATTTTTCGGATGTTAAACTAACCTTGCATTTCTGGTATAAATTCCGCTAGGTCATGGTGTATAATTATTTTTCCATGCTGTTGGATTTTGTCTGCTAGTATTTTGTTGAGGAATTTTACGTCTATATTCATAAGACATATTGGTTGGCTAGTAAAGAGGCAAGATGTGTGAAAATCAATCAATAAATTAAAATTACACGCCTGTAATCCCAGCACTTTCGGAGGCTGAGGCAGGTGGACCACTTGAGGTCAGGAGTTTGAGATCAGCCTGACCAACATGGTGAAATGCTGTTCTACTAACAATGCAAAAATCAGCCAGGTGTGCTGGTATGAGCCTGTCATCCCTGCTACTTAGGAGGTAAGAGAATTGTTTGAACCCAGGATGTAGAGGTTACACTGAGCCGAGATCACACTACTGCACTCCAGCCTGGGCAACAGAGCAAAACTCCATCTCAAAAAATATATAATAAAATAATTAAAAACAAACAAAAATAAATACTAGTCTGTAGTTTTTTTTTTGTTTTTTTTTTTTTTTTTTTTTTTGGCTGTTTGGTTTTGCTATAAGGGTAATGCTGGCCACAAATA
>CAUYQU010026029.1:0-72586 GCA_963574635.1 Cheracebus regulus
ACAAAGAGTGTGTGTGTGTGTGTGTGTGTGTGTGTGTGTGTGTGTGTGTGTGTGTGTGTGTGTGTGTGTGTGTGTGTGTGTGTGTGTGTACATGTGCATATTTATAGAAAATCACCAAGAAGGGAATTTAGAAAAAGGGCAGAATGGGTAAAGCTCATTTTTCTTTTATATACTTCTATACTATGTTAATGTATTATAAACCTCTTATGCTACCTTATAATAAACTAGAAAATTATTAGATATAATCCTTACCTTTCATGCTAAATCATTTGGATAGACTTTGTTTTTGTTTATATGTAGCTAGAGAGATCCAGGAAGCTCAACTGACCTGGCTGGAATACGTACAGAAGTAGCTTTTGGATAAGGAGTTGTTTTCAGAATCAGAGGCTTGTAGCCCAGTATGCTGTGTTCCTGCTTAGGCTGATGCTGACCCTTTTCCATCTTCAACTCAGAACAGTATATTTACTAAGCACCTTCTTGGTCCCTGTCTTGGTAACAGACTACTTGGACTACACTAGAGCAAGAAAAAGTGCTGTCATCGCTCCCAATTTCCACTTGCATTTCCCAATTTCATTTTATCTACTATACCTACTTTATGTTCTACTGTAGTAACAGAAAGTGAATGATTAACTTGAAGATTAAAAAAAAAAAAAAAGGGGGGGGGGGCCGGGCGCAGTGGCTCACATCTGTAATCCTAGCACTTTGGAAGGCCGAGGTGGCTGGATCACCTGAGGTCAGGAGTTCAAGACCAGCCTGGCCATCAGGGTGAAACCCCATCTTATAAAAAAAAGAAAAAAAAAAAGGACCTGATATGAATTCACCTTGATGTCTTAGGTTTTCCTTGATGAAATCAGGTTTCTCTCCACCTAACAGCACCTCTCAAAGGTATGAAGGAGATCCAATTCTGCCCACAACATCCTGCTTTTGTGAGCTAAAGCTTTCTATGTCTTCTTAGCAAAAGGAAAAGTCAAAATCCTACGATGTGAAAGACAATACAGTAATCATCATTTTAAAAGTCATTCCTCAAAATTCATGCCAAAAAAACGTAATTCACACCAAAAAAAAAAAAAACAAAACAAAAACCAGTGGCCTTCTGACTAGATGTCAGGCGCGGTGGCTCATGCCTGTAATCCTAGCACTTAGGAAGGCTGAGGCAGGCGGATAACTTGAGGTCTGGAGTTCAAGACCAGCCTGGCCAATATGGGAAAACCCCGTCTCTTCTAAAAATATAAAAATTAGCCAGGCATGGTGGTGCATGCTTGTGGTCCCAGCTACTTGGGAGGCTGACATGAGACTGGCTTGAACTCAGGAGGTGGAGGTTACAGTGAGATGAGATCATGACACTGTACTCTAGCCTGGGTAACAGAGCAAGATTCCATCTCAAAAAAAATAATGGTTAACATTTTCTTTTTTGCTCAATTTGGGTTTTTATCCTGGAATAAAAAAATGAAGAGGAGAAAGTCATTATAAAAATGACTTTTATGGCCTGGTGCGATGACTCACACTTGTATATGTTTGTTTGTTTGTTTTTGAGATGGAGTCTTGCTCTGTCACCCAGGCTGTAGTGCAGTGGCATGATCTCAGCTCACTGCAACCTCGGCCACCCAGGTTCAAATGATTCTCCTGCTTCAGCCTTCCAAGTAGCTGGGATTACAGGCACGTGCCACCACACCTGGCTAATTTTTGTATTCTTAGTAGAGATGGGGTTTCACCATGTTGACCAGGCTGGTCTCAAAGTCTTGATCTCATGATCCTTGGCTTCCCAAAATGCTGGGATTACAGGCATGAGCCACCATACCCAGCCCTGCATGTATATTTCTTTCTTTCTTTTTTTTTTTTGAGACGTGGTCTGTCTCTCTTGCCCAGGCTGGAGTACAGCGGTGCGATCTCTGCTCACTGTAACCTCCACCTCCCGGGGTTCAAGCAATTCTCTGCCTCAGTCTCCTAAGTAGCTGGGATTACAGGTGTGCACCACCACACCCAGCTAATTTCTGTATTTTTAGTAGAGACAGGGTTTCACCATCTTGGCCAGGCTGAGTCTTGAACTCCTGACCTCGTAATCCACCCGCCTTGGCCTCCCAAAGTGCTGGGATTAAAGGCGTGAGCCACCACATCCAGCCTATATATTTCTTATTAAAAGTAAAATTGGAATGCTATTAGGTTTAGAATCCTCTTTTCCCAATATATGGTATGCATTTCTCCAAATAAGTCTTCAATAGCAAGACATTTATTTATTTAATGAGATGGAGTCTCACTCTGTTGCCCAGGCTGGAGTGCAGTGACATGATATCAGCTCACTGCAACCTCTGCCTCCCAGGTTCAAATGTTTCTCATGCCTCAGCCTCCCAAGTAGCTGGGACTACAGGTGTGTGCCACCATGCCAGGCTAACTTTTGTATTTTTAGTAGAGATGAGGTTTTACCATGTTGGCCAAGCTGGTCTCGAACTCCTGACCTCAGGTTATCTGCCTGCATCAACCTCCCAAAGTGCTGAAATTACAGGCATGAGCCACTGTGCCAGAACCAATAGCAAGATATTTAAATGATAACATTATATTTCGTTGTTATTGATTTAACTATTTCCCTCATACTGGACTTTCAGGTAATTTTCATTTTTTCACTACTCAAATAAGATTCTCCTTGCATGAAAATCTTTGCTTGTTTCTGTTTCCTTAAATAACTGATAAAGGAATTACTGTAAAAGAACATGGACATTGTGAAGGCTTTGGATCTTTTTTTCCAAAGTGCCCTCCAGAGAGTTTGTAATAATTTACATTCCTGCCTGCCTTCTCACTCCTGCATCAACACTTTAATTTTTCCCAATGTTTCAAAATTTTCTTAGAAAAATGACATCTTACTGTTTTATATTTTATTACCAATGAAGTTGATTATTTTTTCATATGTTTCTTGTCTGTCTGTAGTTCTTCTTTTGGAACACTTAGTCCATATCATTAGTCTAATTTTTCTATCAGTGTGTTTGCTTTTTTTCTTTATTTGTAAGACCTCTTTATATATAAGACTGTTGTTGGCTGAGTCTATTGGGGCAGCCTGTAATCCCAACACTTTGGGAGTCAGAGGCAAGGCAGGAGGATCCCTTGAGCCAAGGAGTTCGAGACCAGCCTGCGCAACAGAGTGAGACCCTATATCTCAAAACCAACAACAACAATTTATCTTATGTTGTAAACATTTTTCTTCATATGCCCTTAAACTTTACGTTTTTTTAATTCAATGAGGATTTACATCTTCATATAGGTAGATTTATTTATGTTCCCCTTTGTGGTTTATTCTCTCATTTATGTGTTTACAAAGGCCTTCCTTCATCCAAGTAAAGGTAAATAGTCAGTATATTTCCTTGCTGTGGTTATGTCAAGAGATGTGAGAAGATACTATGAGAGACTCCCAGTGTGTTCACAATCTTTTCCAGTTAAATGAAGTCTTCCCACGTTTCCCAATCACTCAAATTAAACATATAGAATGGATTCATTTAAATCTGAATATAAAACTAATTGCACAGCATGTTTCTCACTGGTGTTCTTATTGCCTACCTCGGGCACAGTCTCTTTTGGCCTCAGTGGTCCCCTTAGTTTTTAACCAGTGGCTAAAATCTAGCTCTTAGGAAGAACTGCTCTCTTCTGTCCCCTTCGTGGTCTAATTTCGCGCTCACCTGCCCCCGCTTTGCTCTGCAGCTCCACATTCGCCTAGCCCCTGGCTCCCGACCCCGGGTTACCCCAGGTCACCCCAGCCTCGTCTCTGCACCAGCGGCCCGCTCACGTACCCAGCTCCAGGAGCTCTTTCACGATGGCCTTTCCGATGCCCGTGGCCCCGCCGGTGACGATGGGCACTTGGCCCTGCAGCAAACCAGGCGCCAGGAAGCTCTTGCCCTTAGCCCAGCCGGCCATCCCTGCAGCGGAGGGTCAGAGCACTAGAGCGCTGGCCCCTCGGGTTCGCAGGGCAACTCGAGAAGGGCGGGCGGGGCGGTGCCCGAGCCCACGTGACCGCCGGGACCCCGCCCCCTCTCCGGCCCGGCCCCGCCCGCGCGCCGCGGCAGACCTGCATTCCCGACCAGGACCGCTCCCCGCCGGCTGTCCGCATCCTCCGCCAGCGCCGGTCCCTGGGCAGCTGTGGGTGAGACTCCTCATTCGTTTCTTTACATTTCGATGCCATTGGGAAGGGTGGAAGGGAAATGAAAAAAAAAAGAAAGAAAGAAACAAGCAGGGTGTGCTCTATTTCGAAAAGTCAATCCTCAGTGCTGTAGCTCTCACGATTAATTAAAATTAAATCTCCCGTGCAGCTGGAAAAAGGCTGCAGCTCGGCGCCCTCGCTGCGCCTGCCTGCCGGGGTCGTACGTCGGCGATGCTGGGGCTCCAGGTGCTGTGTGCCGCTGTCTGGGCAGGGGAGAAGAGGCAGGCTTAGCTGAGGGGGAGAAATGCGGCTTCTAGATCCTTTCATTCTTCGGGAGGAAGCCCAGGACAGAGAGTGAAGGGGAAGAGGAGATACGACTGCAGTTATCTACAGAATCAAGAAAATAAATGATTTAAAAAATAAACTCGGGCCCACCTCTGTCTCACGTCCCACTCCCCACCCAGAGTCAAGGGGAAAGACCATCTTTACCAGATTTGAGACCTGATCCATTTCAGCCGGGCTGCATAGCAAGTGCAGAAGAGGATCTTTCATTGAAGGGTGCACGCTTCCTGCAAGATGCATCTATAGGTGTGTGTTTGAGATCATGTTCTGTAGTTCATTCCTTGTACAGGAGGGCAAGCCCGCAGAGGATGGGGAAATTTTCTTATCTGTTTTATGGTGCCCAGTAACAGTGATTTATTATTCAGATCTGCTCCTTATTTTTCATCTTGTTTCCTGCTGTCACCCCACCAGAGTGAGATTACACCTGGACTGGCCTACTGAGACTTCACCTTAAGAACTTGGCCGAATGTGTCAGTTGCTCTGGTCTTAACAATCCACGTGGGATGCTATTTCTAAGGCTGTTGTCAGAGTGTTGCATTTTCCCCTGCCAGGTATTAAAATAATGTAAAGGAGAGTAAATGCCATCATCCTTTTGTTGGGGCTACCACCTAGGATTCACAAAGCCAATTGGAAATGGGTCTGGTTGACAGGGAATCAGACATCACTTCCTCCACCAGGTCCCACCCACCAGCAAAGCTGCAGTTCTTGTTGGACAGCTACGCTTCCCTGTTCCTCCAGCCTCTTGCCCTTCTCTGATCTCCTTCTCCCTCTATCTTTGTTGCTGACAGATTGAAATCCACACTCATTAAAGAAAGGAATAAATTTCTTCTGGTTACCATTTGCTAGATAGTTTACCCAGGAATCACTTACCTCTACTACTTAAGTCAATTCTGTAGTTAGGACCAAATTTTTAAGATTGCAACACCATCACCTCCTTTGAAACAAAACAAATTCAAACAGGAAAGCTCAAAGTATTGTTGCAGAAAAATATAACTCCTTTTGGTTTGATCCCAATGACAAAGTATTTTTTAAGGAAAAGAAATACTGATTCAGTTCTGAGGGGTATCTTGTTCAGGAAAAGTCCAGGCTTTCTTTTTTGTGGGTGAGGACACTTTAAATTCCTTTAAATGATAACTTGATTGAAGATATAACTTAACATGATTTATGCCCTGGTCTGGACCTATGGATTTGCAGAGGTGTGCCAGGGTGGCTCAGTGGGAATCTGGTTGTGCCGCAGCTTCCCTGTGGCTGCTGAGTAGACCGAGAGTGGGATTCTGATGTCTTCCAGTGAAATAGGCACTGGGGGCTGCAAGCCAGTTATGCCCACTGAGGATAACAAGGTGCCACCCCTCAGCTGCAAGGAAGTTGCAGGATGAGCAGTATTTTTCATGCAGGAAAGCAATTTTTCATGATCCAGGCAGAACCTGCAATTAAGACAACGTTGGGGTCTCTTTAAGCCATCTTTTGATTAAAATTAGGAGGCATTATATCTTTGCCTCTGCCTCTGACCTCAGTCAGGGTTTCAAAGTCAGAACCCCAAAAGGCCTGGAGACACAGCAATAGTTCTGCTCTTTGTTTTCAGATTTTAATTCTGCCTCTGGTTGAGGCATCTCTTCCCAGGGCAACCACGCCTGGCTGCATTGACCACTCCTTTGGTTGAATCAAAGGCCGCTCTTCCCTGTGCTCTGCGTCACTGCCCGCTTTGTCCTGGGGAAAAAGGCATTCCTGCGGCCAAGGTCCTCCCACACCCCCAAACTGCTCCCGCCAGCTCTGTCATACCCCATTAGCAATGGCTGCCTTCATCTTCCCACCCCTCCCCCACCCCATCTGCCTGGTAACTTTATTTTCTCCCCTCTGCAAAGCAGCTGCTAGCTCAGACTGACAGGGGCTTGTGGGATTTTCAACATTTGGACGCCCAGAATCTCAGTGCTGAAGGAATGTCAGGGAGGCATCTGGTCCTGCCCCCACCTTGAAGCAAAACTACCTAGCAATTGTACCATAATGAGGCATATCAAGGAGCTGATTAATGTCTTTTTATTAAACTTCTCCTTAGTCTCAGTCTTTGACAAAAATAAGCCAGTCCTGAGTTGCTGCCACTAGATTTATTGAACATCTACTTTTTGGCCTACATCTATGGTACCACCTCATAGAGCTTAGAGTCTAGTAGAAGAAATATGCAATAAATAAGCAAAAGAAAAATAAATAATTACAAATGTTGATAAGTCTTATACAGGAAACAAGCTGTTATGATAAAGAATAATGAAAGGCAGAGCAGGGAGTCTAGTGTTTAGTTCGTGTATCAAGAATGGCTCAGAGGAGGAGAATTTGAACAAGGACTCTAGAAAACAAAGACAGGCATAGGAAGGGGCAGGGGTGGAGAAGAGAGGTGCAAGGTGGACAGTACTCGAGAAGATCCCAAGCATTTGAAAGCATTTGGTGCTCTTGAGGAATAAATACACAGTCAGTGTGACTGGAGCACCGTATATCTGCTATGGTGGTGATGGGGTGGTGGGATGGGGAGGTCCTTAGGCCACATGGCCTTCCATATGTATAACAATAGGAAGTTACAGGAGGGTTTTAAGCAGCAAACAGCCTGATTTTCTTTATGTTTTCAAAAGATGTTTCTGGCCCGGGTACAGTGGCTCACGCCTGGAATCCTAGCACTTTGGGAGGCTGAGGTGGGCAGATCACCTGAGGTCAGGAGTTCAAGACCAGCCTGGCCAACATGGTGAAACCCCATCTCTACTGAAAATACAAAAATTAGCTGAGCGTGGTGGCACGTGCCTGTAATCCCATCTACTTGAGAGACTGAGAAAATCATTTGAACCCAGGAGGCGGGGGTTGCAGTGAGCCAGGATCACGACACTGCACTCCAGCTTGAGTGACAGAGCCAGACTCTGTCTCAAAAAATTAAAAAAAAAATTTTTTTTTAATAAGATGTTTCTTACTGCTGAGTGGGGAATTGATTGAAAGGCAGCAAGAGTGGAAGCTGGAAGGTAGGAGAACTTTTTTTTAAACCACAGTTAAGAGACAATGGCCTCTTAGACCATAGTGGAAGCACTGGAGATGGGAAAGTTGGGTGGATGAATTTAAGAATTATCTGTCCAAATAGGCCCACTAGTTTTTTTGTTTTTTTTTTTTAAAGAATTATCTGGAGAATTTTCTTCAAGAGTGGCTTAAAACCAGTTATTCTAAGCATGAGTTTCAGAGAATGAGCATGTTCTTTAAAACCTGTTTTCCCCACTACAATGATGAACAGTCCAGAGCTAATGGTTGATTGAAGTTAGTACTCTGCAATATCACATTTGTTAATAATTTTTTCTTTTTGTTTTTGAGACAGAGTCGCGTTCTTTCACCCAGGCTGGAGTGCAGTGGTGAGATTTTGGTTCACTGTAACCTCTGCCTCCCAAATTCCAGCGATTCTCCTGCCTCACCCTCCCAAGTAGCTGGGATTACAGGCGTGTGCCACCATGCCCAGCTAATTTTTGTATTTTTAGTAGAGGGGGTTTCACCATGTTGGCCAAGCTGGCCTCGAACTCCTGACCTCAGGTGATCCACCTGCCTTGGCTTCCCACAGTGCTGGGATTACAGGCGTAAACCACCTTGACCAGCCTGTTAATAATCTTTAGACTGGAAGTGGAAGTGGAAGATGAGCACAGCTTAACTTCCAGAGAAAAGAACAAAGTCCTCCCTCTTCTCTCAAGTCTATGGATTAAAGCCTTGGATATTGGGTAAAAAATTTTTTTACCCTCTCTCTTGTGAAATCTAAAAGGAAGGAGAGATGTTAGAACCTGCTTCTCAGATCAAATATTAACAGCATAATAAAGTGTATAAAAATGGGGAAGAGAATTAGCCTTTCTTTCTTAACACTTGTTTGTATCATATTTCTGTCCTATCAAGTCAACAAGTACATACTGACTTTGTACTACCATGTCCAGCCCTGGGATTTTCCCACTGGTGGTGAAGAAGAGTAAGACAGTTCCTGATCTCTAGAAGTTTGTTATCTACTTGGAAAGATGAATGAAAACTCATGATGCCATCTATAATCAATACAATGATACGAAATGCCATGTAATTAAGTATTAAGAGTAGGTTTCAGATGACAAATGCTATTAAATTACAAATAGAAGGAGGCAAAAGAAAGAGAATAGAAACTAATATTTATGAAGTATCACTCACATATTAGGCATTTTACACTGGGCCATGCCTTGAATTCTCACCATATTCCTGTAACAATTGGGTTGGGGTGGGAGGAGAGGACATGGGGGCTGGGGTAGTCACAGAAGGGGATGTGAGTGAGTGAGTCTGTCTTGAGCAAGGCTTGAAAGAGATGGAGAAGTGTGACAAAGATGAAGAAACCGACATAAGCAGATGCGTTGAGTAGTCATGTGGGAAAGGGAAGGGGGAAAATTGCTACTAAATCCTAGGGTGGGGCACAAATATGGAGAGGCTCAAATATCAGACAGGTCGTCAGACATATTTTAGTCAGTAATGGCAAGAAATAAAAATATTGTTTTGTTTTGTTTATTAATCACCATTAATATGATAAAAATGGTAGAGGAATGTCTTCCATTTCAGACTGTCTTCCAGTTTATGGGAAGTAGTATGAAGACTGTATTCTGGCATATGGTGGTAGTAGAAATTCAAATTGACAAATTAACAAAAAGATTTCATAGGAATGACTAGCAGGACTTAGAAACTGATTATTATTAGGTCTATGGGAATACATCCTTAACATACGAAATGAGTTCATCAAAGAACATTCTAGAAATTTAAGTTGTAGATCTTTGGGTAAATGTTGGCAGATAGTATGGCACAGTGAAAATAACATGGGTTTTGAAATTAGCAAACCTGGGTGTGAGTTTCAGCCCCACTGAAACTTAATAGCTGTGTAAACTAGTAAGTATTCTTGTATGCTTGTATGTAAGCTTGTATGTGTTCTCCTCTCAATGGGAATAATAAAAGTACCTACTTCATTGGTTTGTTGTGAATATTGAACAATATGATCACTGTAAAGTACTTAGAGCAGCACTTGGCACACAATTAACATCCAATAAGTTTCAGTTGCTACTATTATTAAGTCCAAGTGTCCTCTTCTGCAAAATAATACTTGCTTCATAAAATTGTTGTACCTAGGCTGGACACAGTAGCTCACACCTGTAATCCAAGTACTTTGGGAGGCTGAGGCAGACGGATCACTTGAGGTCAGGAGTTCGAGACTAGCCTGGCCAACATGGTGAAACCTTGTCTCTACTAAAAATACAAAAATTAGTTGGGCAGGTGGCGCATACCTGTAGTCCCAGCTACTCAGGAGGCTGAGGCATAAAAATCACTTGAACCTGGGAGGCGGAGGTTGCAGTGAGCTGAGACTGTGCAACTGCACTCCAGCCTGGGTGACCAAGAGAGACTCTGTCGCAGAAAAAAAAAAATTGTTGTACCTAGAACAACTGTGCAATATCCAGCACATACTGTTGCCTAATAAATATTTACAGAAGTTGGGCACAGTGGCACATGACTGTAGACCCAACTATTCAGGAGGCTGAGGTGGGAGGATTGCTTGAGCCTAGGAGTTCAAGTCAAGCCTGGGCAACATAGAAAGACTCCGTCTCTAAAAATAAATGAATAGATAAATATTTTTTGAATGTGTAATTAAGTGAGATAATGTATATACTGTGTAATCAATTAACACAACACCTACCAAATTACACAATCAGTAAACTCCATAAATGTTGTGGAGTTCCTTCTTCATCCCTTTTTCCTTTCCTCCTAATCCTGTCCTCTTGGTAACACTGAAAGGTTGTCTGCTGTAAATAAAGATGAGTTTGGTTTGAACATGCTTTGCTAAAATGATGAGAATTCAATTAGAAAATATCCACCAGACTACTGGAGATACAATCTTGAGATCTAGATTTGGGTGTTCTTGGCATAGAAGTGGTCCTACAGCTGTGGGCAGGAAGGCTGTATATTTCACAAGAGGAACAGAATGTGCTATTGAGAACGGAGGACAATGAAATAAGAATTGGGCCTAGAAAACACTGGCAATTATGGGCTGGAGAAGGCAGATAAGGGAGCAAAAGAGACAGAAGGAAGGTTTGAGCAGTAAAAGAGAATAAGAGTAGAAAGTTAAAGGAGGTGAGGGAAGGTTCAAGAAAGATTTGGAAATTAGTGGAATCAACAGCTCTGGTGTAACAAGGAGAATAAGAACGGTGAAGTGGTCACTGTGATCACATCAGGCACTTTCAAGACTTTCTCACCCAAGTGAATGGATCTGTCATCAGATGAAGGAGAAACAGGGTTTTAGACAGCAAACAACAAGACCAAAAAACCAAAAACCATCAGCTGTTCACTGCAGTTACTAACCTTGACTTCTATTTTTTAATTTGGCTTAATTATCTTTATTTTATTTTATTTATTTTATTTTAATTAATTAATTAAGTTAGTTTTTTGAGACGGAGTCTCACCCTGTCACCAGGCTAAAGTGCAGTGGCACGATCTCAGCTCACTGCAACCTCCGCCTCCCTGGTTCAAGTGATTCTCCTGCCTCAGCCTCCCGAGTACCTGGGATCACAGGCACGCACCACCATGCCCAGCTAATTTTTGTATTTTCAGTAGAGACAGGGTTTCACCATGTTGGCCAGGATGGTCTCAATGTCCTGACCTCATAATGCTCCTGCCTCAGTCTCCCAAAGTGCTGGAATTACAGTCATGAGCCACCGTGCCTGGCCCTTTATTTTATTTTTGAAACAGAGTGATTTCAGCTCACTGCAACTTCCGCCTCCCAGGTTCAACATGTTCTCCTGCTGAAGCCTCCTAAGTAGCTGGGATTATAGGACCCCACTGCCACGCCCAGCTGTTTTTTTTTTTGTTTGTTTGTTTTTTGAGTAGTGACGGGGTTTCACCATGTTGGCCTGGCTGGTCTAGAACTCCTGACCCCAGGTGATCCACCAGCCTTGACCTCTCAAAGTTCTGAGATTACAGCTGTGAGTCACCACGTCCAGCCTACCTATGGTCCTTAACTCTCATCTGCTGGTAAGGCCTCTTCACCCAACTTCCTTATACTCTATACATTCCAACTAGACTATGCTAACTACTTAATGTATGTAAAATAAAGAAACAGTAATTGTTGACTTTCATATGAATAAGGAAAATGCAAATTATGACAATGAGATACAGTATTCCTTCGCATGAGTTTTGTTGAATCCTACTGTATGTTTGTATAAATGACAAAAATATTACTGTAGCAAAAGTTTATTCACTATCTATTCTTTTTTTTTTTTTGAGACGGAGTCTTGCTCTGTTGCCAGCCTGGAGCACAGTGGCGCAGTCTCGGCTTACCGCAACCTCCGCCTCCCAGGTTCAAGTGATTCTTCCGCCTCAGCCTCCCAAGTAGCTGGGACTACAGGCGCGTGCCAAACGCCCAGCTAATTTTTGTGTTTTTAGTAGAGACGGGGTTTCACCATGTTGACCAGGATGATCTCGATCTCTTGACCTCGTGATCCACCCACCTCGGCCTCCCAAAAGTGCTGGGATTACAGGCATGAGCCACCGCACCCAGCCCACTATCTATTCTTATAAGAGATTTCTATTGCACTCCCAAAATAAAGTGTTTTGAGAAGTAAAGGGAGAGGAAGGCTTCTGCCAAGTTGAGGATCCTTTTCCACATTCCTGTCCTTTCACCTCATTTTCTTTGCTTTCCTATCTTTCAGGTGGAATGCATCCTTGGGACATCTTTGCATAATCCCATCTAGGAAGAAGCTCTGTGATGTGTGAACTGTGAGTTTGCTCAAACAAGTCCGACTCTTTATAAGGCATAGGTAGATGTCAGGGCTGGGATGGAAGAGCCAGCGGCAGTAGAAGGCCAGGGCCAGCTCCCAAGCCCCCACCAGGGTCCTCTCAGGAAGGCTGTGGCTGCTGCCCTGGCCCTGGATGGGGAATCCACAATGGGGCGCAGGAAAAAGAAGAGGAAAGAGTCTCGCCCAGAATCCATCATCATCTACCGCTCAGACAATGAGAAAACAGATGAAGAACCCGAGGAATCAGAAGGTGGAGATCGGCCTAAAGAGGAGGAGGGAGATGATTTCCTAGACTATCCTGTGGATGATGGTGAGTCTCTCTAGGGCCAGTTGTTTAAAGCCATGGGAAGGAAACCAAAAGAGGATCTTCCAGAACAGAGAGGCATATGCTCACTGACCTATTTCTTCTTGGTAATACATTTCTTCTTGCAATATCATCACCATTTATTTATTTATTTAATTGAGACAGAGTCTTGCTCTTGATGATACATTTCTTCTTGCAGTATTATCACCTTTTACTTATTTATTTATTTGAGACAGAGTCTTGCTCTGTCACCCAGGCTGGAGTGCACTGGCGTGATCTCAGCTCACTGTAATGTCCACCTCCTGGGTTCAAGCGATTCTCCTGCCTCAGCCTCCCGCCTAGCTAGGACTACAGGTGTGCCACCACGTCCAGCTGATTTTTGTATTTGGCCAGGCTGGTCTTGAACTCTTGACCTCAAGTAATCCACCCACCTCAGCCTCCCAAAGTGCTTGGATTATAGGCCTGAGCCACTATGCCTGGTGTAATATTACAGTCTTCATTCGACAAATGATCAGTATTTACTGACCACCTATTATATTCTTTTCTAGATGATACAGAAATCTCCACCCTTTCAGAATTCCTAATGTAATGGAAGAGGTTGATTTATACACAAAAATTGGTAACACAGGAAGACTATGCTAACTACTTAATGTATGTAAAATAAACAATAATTGTTGACTTTCATATGAATTAAAAAATGGAACTTATGAAAACAATGAGATATAGTATTCCTTCACATGCAGGCTTGCCAAAAATTGGGTAAAATATGATTACATCAATATGAGCAAATGGATATACTTCATACACCTTAGTGGAAGTCAAAGCTGCTTCAACCACTTTGTGGAAGAAATTTGTCAACATTTATTAAATATTTAGTAAAATCCACAGTTTAAAACATGTGTACTCCATGACCAAGAAATTTTCAGCATCTACCCCATGAAACTTATGCCCATGTTATCCTTGTATAAGGAGGCATGTATAAGAATACTTGTTGTAGTTAATGAAACTATGACGTGTTTGTAATAAGAATTATTTTGCAGGCTGGACACGGTGGCTCACATCTATAATCCCAGCACTTTGGGAGGCCCAGGCAGGCAAATCACTTGGGGTCAGGAGTTTGAGACCAACAACAAGAGTCTGAGACTGGCTAACATGGTGAAACCCCATCTCTACTAAAAATACAAAAATTAGTCAGGTGTGGTGGGGTGTGCCTGAGGTCCCAGCTACTTGAAAGGTCAAGGCAGGAGAATCGCTTCAATCTGGGAGGTGGAGGTTGCAGCAAGCTGAAATCCCGCCGCTGCCCTCCAGCCTGGGTGACAGAGCAAGACTCCATCTCAAAAAAATAATAATTATTATAATTATTGTGTAGCTGTAGAGAGATGAGGCAGATCTATTTGTGTAGTTGGATCCTGTAAGACATTCGCTCACAGTGAGCAAGATAAGCAGTTTCCCTGCTCTCCTGTAGTTGACCTGCAGGGAAAGACAGTGAACAAGTCAACAAATAAGAGATACTTTCAGGTAGTGGTATGAGTTCCAGAGATGACAAAACCACGCTGATGGGAAGATGGGTACTGATGGAGGGTGGAAGGTGGCAGGGGAGAGACTGCATGTTGTGAAAGGGTTCTCTCAGGAGGTGACATTGGAACTGATCCAAATGACATGACAGAGCCACCCTGAAAAGTTCTAGGGCAGAGCTTTTAGAGGAGGTGATACATTTCTTCTTGCAATATTATCATCTTTTATTTATTTATTTATTTATTTATTTATTTAGAGACAGAGTCTTTCTCTGTCACCCAGAGCAAGGGCAAAGCCCCTGAGGTGAGAGCAGCTTTGGCCGGTTTATGGAAAGGGGTTATTTCAGTGCAGGGAGTGTAGAGAATAAGAGGGAGGATGGTGAGAAGAGGACAGGAAGGTAGGCAGGGTCTGGATTGTGGTGGCCCTTGCAGGTCTCAGTAACGAGTTTGGGATTTTTTCCAAGTGAAAGAGGAAGTCGATGGAGGACTTTTACGCAGGGAGATATCATCTTATTTATATTTGTAAAAGATCACTCCGGCTTCTCTATAAAGAATGGATTACAAGGGTTAAGACCGGATGCTGATGGGAAATTATTGTGTCCCTGCAGCCACAGTAGCACTAATGGAGAAGTTTGGGTGATAGCAGGAGATAGCTGGAGAAGGGAAGCTGGATTCAGGATGCCATCTGAACTTGCTGATTGATCAGTGGCAGGAAGTGAGGGAAAGAGAGGAATCAATAATGACTTCTGGGTGATTGACAGGAACGATGGGGAGGATAGATGGTGGTGGTGTTTACTGAGATGAAGACTGAAAAGATGGGGTTTGGTGACTGCACATTCCTTTTTTCTGGGTAAGCAGAGTCCCTGCCACTATCCAGGGCCCTGCTCTTTAGGTGGCTTCATCTTACCTCTCAGCATGGGGCAAGGAGGCCACAGGGCCCAAGGGCCATGCCTGCCTAAAGACTGTACTTTCTCATCCCCACCCACACTTCTAGGGTGGCCAGAAGATGGCTATTTGGTTCTATGTGGGTGTGTTGTGTGTATGTGTGTGTGTATGTGTGGTATGCAGTATACAGTGTCAGTGCAGTGTATGTGGGAGTGTGTGGGCTGTTTTTGTGTGTTGTACGATGTGTGCATGTGGGGATGAGTGTGGGTGGTGTGGTATGGGGGAGTATATGGTGTATGTATATGTGTGTGGTATGTGTGTGATGTGTGTATGGGTGTGGTATGTATGGTGTGGTATGTATGGGTATGTAGTGTATGTGTAGAATGTGTACATATGTGGCGTGTGCATATGGCATGTGGGTGGGTATGTGTAGTGTGTGTATGTGGCATGTGTGGGGGGTAGCACTTGTGTACATGTGTGGTGTATGTATGTGTGGTATGTGTGATGTGTATATGTGTGTGGAGTGTGTGTGGTGTGTGTGGTGTGTGTATGTGTGGTATGTATGGGTATGTGATGTGTATATGATACATGTATGTGTGTGTTGTATGTGGTATGTGTGGGTGGGGGTTGTGTGTGGCATGTGTGTGGTGTGTGTATGTGTTATGCATGGTGTTTGGTGTATGTGGTGTGTGTATGGGGTGTGTGCGCAGTATGTATATGTGATGTGCATGGTGTGTGGTGTGTGTATGGGATAGTGTAGCGTGTGTTTCTGGCATGCCTGTGGGAGATGGCTTGTGTGTGTGTGTATGGTGTGTATGTAGTCTGTGACAGGGTGTATGTATGTGGCATATATGTCATGCATGTGTGTATTATGTGTGCAGCCTCTGGATGTGAGGGCTGGATCAGGCATGTGCGCGGCCCTCTCTCTGAAAGCACAGAACTAGGCGTGAGAAGGGAAGGTGGTGGCCATCTGTCAGCCCAGCACACACACATGCAATCTTGACACAGTATCTGACACACATGAACAGTATCTTCACAGCACTTGTTACCTAGAAATAGGGTCATCATTTGCATCATGGCTGTAGCAAAGTTCTTCACACTCCTCAATGCCACAGAGATCTTGCCAAGATTGAGGCCCCAAAAAGTGTAGAGAGACATGAAAAACAAGCTTAACCTGCCTCGAAGTTTTATCAGAGCCCAGGCACAGGAGTGAGAGGTCATGTGGGAGCAATAACACCAGCGGTCGCCCTCCCTTGGGAGACCTACTCAGTCCGCCATTGAATCACTGACTCAGGACTGTGCTGGATGCTGTAAAAAAGGCTACTCTTGTTCTCATCCCAGCCTCGGGGGTGTGACACGGAGATGCAGTGCCCACTCTTCCGATCTTGACTCTCACCTTCTTTGTACCCTGCAGATATGTGGAACCTGCCTCTGGACAGCCGCTATGTCACCTTAACTGGGACCATCACACGAGGGAAGAAAAAGGGTCAAATGGTAGACATCCATGTCACATTGACAGAGAAGGAGCTGCAGGAACTGACCAAGCCTAAAGAGTCATCAAGGGAAATGACGCCTGAAGGAAGAATGGCCTGCCAGATGGGAGCCGACCGTGGGCCCCATGTGGTCCTCTGGACGCTGGTCTGCCTGCCTGTGGTCTTCATCCTCTCTTTCGTTGTCTCTTTCTACTACGGCACTATCACCTGGTACAACATCTTCCTCGTGTATAATGAGGAGAGGACCTTCTGGCACAAGATCTCGTATTGCCCCTGCCTCATTCTCTTCTATCCAGTGCTCATCATGGCCATGGCTTCTTCCCTGGGCCTCTATGCCGCTGTGGTCCAGCTCTCATGGTCCTGGGGAGCATGGTGGCAAGCTGCCCGGGACATGGAGAAAGGCTTCTGTGGCTGGCTCTGCAGCAAGCTAGGTCTGGAGGACTGTTCTCCCTACAGCATTGTGGAGCTACTTGAATCCGACAATATCTCAAGCACTCTCTCCAACAAGGATCCCATCCAAGAAGTAGAAACCTCCACAGTCTAAACTCTAAACTTACTTCCTTCTCTGGCTCCAGTAGCCTATATATAATCTTATAATTCCAGCAGATTTTTTCTTTAAATTACCCCCTACTCTCCGCAGTTCTTCTGGGAAACTGTAGTCCATACTGGTCAGTTTTACCATCTTGAGGGTTCTAGGAGGGCAGGGAATGGAAGAGCAATTGCACCAAAGCAGTTTCTCCAATGGACAAACTATTCTTGATTCCCTGCCCTAAAATCACCACGTATCTAGGACAAGGAACTCTGCTGTATGTCATTTTTGGGAGCCTGAAGATGTTACTGGTGCCTGGAACTGAGGGGAGTATGTGACTAAATGTGTCAGGGAGAATAAGGAACCTCAGGGGTAACCGCATCCACCAAGATAATAGGGATGGAGTGAGACATTTAGGAAGCTGAGCTATCACAGTGTAGCAGAAAGTAAAGATCTGTGTGTATCATTTAGATTTAGCTGCATAGAATTAAAACCCTAAAATATCAGTGGTTTAAACAAGATAGAAATGTATTTCTGGCAGGGCGAGGTGGCTCACGCCTATAATCCCAGCACTTTGGGAGGCCAAGGCAGGACCTCTTGATCACAAGGTCCTGGCCAATATAGTGAAACCCCATTTCCACTAAAGATACAAAAATTAGCTGGGTGTGGTGGCAAGTTCCTATAGTCCCAGCTACTTGGGAGTCTGAGGCAGGAGAATCACTTAAACCAGGGAGGTGGAGATTATAGTGAGCCGAGATCGTGCCACTATTGTCCAGCCTGGTGACAGAGCAAGACTCTGTATCAAAAAAAAAAAAAATTAAAATTAAAAATAATGAAGTGTATTTCTTTCTTGTACAGAAGAAGCCCGGAGGTAGACCATCATAGGACCCTATGAGGTAATTCAGGTCCCAGGCTTCTTTTATTTCTCTACCATTAGTAGGATGTGACCCTTCTCACCCTTATCCACAATATCCCAGGGCTGATTACATCTTCAGCCATCACATCCATGTTTCTGATAAAATAGAGGAAGAGGCAGAGAAAGCACACACCCTTCCTGTTCAAGAAGACTTCCCAGAAGTCCCACTCAGTGCTTCTTATGTCTCATTGGCAAGACCTCAATCACATGATCTCACAAGCAAGAGGCTGGAAATGTAGTTGTTTGGCTGGGTAGCTATATTCTCAGCTAAATATTGGATTGACACTAATTGGAGAGAAAAAGGAAGAATGGTTATTTGGTTTTTGTTTTGCTTTGTTTTGTTTTTTTGAGTTGGAGTCTCACTCTCTTGCTGAGGCTGGAGTGCAGTGGCACTATCTCGGCTCACTGCAAACTTCGCCTCCTGGGTTTAAGCCATTCTCTAGCCTCAGCCTCCCAAGTAGCTAGGATTACAGGCATGTGTCACCATGCCTGGCTAACTTGTATTTATTATTTTTTTTTCAGACAGAGTCTTGCTCTGTCACCAGGCGTCAGGCTCACGGCAATCTCTGCCCCTGGGTTCAAGCAGCTCTGCTGCCCCAGCCTCCCGAGTAGCTGGGACTACAGGTGCACACCACCATGCCCAGCTAATTTTTGTATTTTTTAGTAGAGATGGGGTTTCACCATGTTGCCCCAGCTGGTCTTGAACTTCTGACCTCAAGTGATCCACCTGCCTCAGCCTCCCAAAGTGCTGGGATTACAGGCAAGAATGGTTATTTTGGTAGGCAAATCGGAATCTTTGCCTCACAATGATCATTTAAACACATTCAGAAGTCCAAACTGCTAATATAGTTTTATTTATTTATTTATTTATTCATTCGTTTGTTTATTGATTTATTTGGGCCTGAATCGACACAGAGAATTTATATATAGATATTAGCTACATATACTTCATATATGCTATACATAGATATTAGCACCTCACGTATTTTACAACTGAACTTCCTTAATGTCATGTGACTTTTTTTTGGAAAGGAATAGTGGACAGGAGAGTACAATGTATAATAGTAGCATAACTCTTTGTCCTGGTGGTGGAGGTGGGACAGGGGTGGTGATATTTAACCAAGATTAAAGGCCAGGAAGGGAGGGATTGCATCTGCCAAAGTTTCCTCCAACAGGGATCAGTAGCCTTAAGGTCTTTGCCAGATTTCGCCTTCTGTTGTTTGGCAAAACCTCACTTAGAGCTTTACTCCCTCAGACCTTTCTGAGTTTAACAACAGACGTGATCTTTGCTGTGCAGAGAAACTTGTGTCTTCCTGGCCTGTAGGGAGTGCAAACCAGATTAATCCAGATTAATAGACTCTGAACTTAAAACACAGTCATTCCTACGGGTGTCCTTCTAATTTCAAAAGATCAACTCCTAAGAGGTCAGCAGAATTTGGAGATTTGGGTCCTTATAAGAATAGCTGGTGCTCTTGTCTTGTTGATGTCTCAGAACAAAGCTGTTGAAAAAACTGCTGCAATGAATCAAACCAGAGGAGCTGGCCATGCTCCCCCACAGAGAGCCCGGGACATTTGCCTAATGTATGGTGCTGAGCTCCACCTTCAGAGGAACTCTCTCTCTCTCTCTCTTTTTTTTTTTTTAATAACTATTATTAGCTTGCAAGAAAAAAAGTGCCCAACAGTTTTAAAGTTAACCTTGGTGCTCTATGGTGCATTTGCAGAGATATTAACAATTAAAATGAAGACAAGGAAAGTAAAAATAAAGTCTGACTAACATTTGCTCATTTTGTCTTTAAGGATCTTCAAAATTGCCTTGAATGCTATGGCTTGCAGAAAAAGGGTGAGCATGGTGGCTGTCCTATATATATGTAATGACCTTAATATGAATCCTTATGTCTGCGTACTTTCCATGCTCCACTAATTTAGGGGGATTCTATTTATGTAGACTGTTTTCACAAAACCCACCAGAAACCGGCAACCACATTTGTCCCATTTTTCTAGGGTTGGGAAACCAATGGGAAAAGCCAAAAAGTCATGATTAGGACACAGGTGGAGTGGCTGTGGTACAAGGGAAGAGTGTGAGATCATGATGAGCTCACACCCGAGAGACACCTAGATAAAGTTGACACGGCCTTCACTCTAGTTGGGCTCATCATCTAGTGGAAGAAATAGGCTTGTAAATTAAAATCATTTCAAAGAGGTTCTATAGATCTTGGAGTATGTTTGAATTCGAGTTGCTAAAGAAAAAAGAAAAATAGAAATAAAAAAAACAAAGAGGTTCTATAGAAGTATGTAAAAGCCTAGACTAGAGGAAGGAAAAACAGAACCAAAGCACTCTCATCTTTGCTCTCAGCAAACACCTAGAGAACATGAGAGGAGAAACTGGAGAGTTCAATATCGCATTTGAACAATTCTTTTGGCTCATAGTTACCAAATCGTCATGGTGATTATCAAGGAGGAGGACTATATTTTCCAGTTGCGTAGCAGGCATAATGTGCTGAGCTGGATAAACCATTATCTAGCCCATAGGGTGACACTGATGTTTCCAAGCCATCTTATCTATTGACATTAGGTAGCGCCCTTCATTTCACTTCACATCCAAGAGGAATAAAACCCATGATTTCCTATAAAACAAGATTCTAAATCTTAAAAAGGACTAATTTCAGATGATGTGAAAGTTTCATTCTGCTGTTTTGGAATGGCCACCCAGAGCTTAATTTGTGCAGTGTTGACAAGATTAGCGGACAACAACAAAGATTTCTCTTCTTCACCTCAATTAATTTAATTACTAACATAAGCCTTTCAATGTTATTCGGGTTTCAAAAAATGATATTTGATGGAAGAGGTGGAATGTGGTACCATCACTACTCACATCTGTTTGGGATATAAACTTTTTTTTTTTTTTTGAGGTGGAGTTTTGCTTTTGTCACCCAGGCTGGAGTGCAATGGCACAATTTCCACTCACTGCAACCTCCACCTCCTGGATTCAAGCGATTCTCCAGCCTCAGCCTCCCAAATAGCTGGGATTACAGGCATGCCACCACCATGCCCAGCTAATTTTTGTATTTTTAGTAGAGACAGGGTTTCACCATGTTGGCCAGGCTGCTCTAGAATTCCTGACCTCAGGTGATCCACTTGCCTCAGCCTTCCAAAGTGCTGGGATTACTGGTATGAGCCACTGCACCCGGCAGGGATATAAACTTTTATTTCATATCTGTCCCCTGTTAATATCCTACCTGTTTTCTCAGTTACCCATACAACCATTGTAACAGCTCTCTGTCAGAGCACAAAGCCTGTACATTTTAATTCTTTATAATGCTCACAAAGTCATTACTCATATAGTTCACTTTCAAGGTAATATCAAATGCACACATATTCTAGCAACTTAAATTATAATTTCAAAATAAAATTTTTATTTGCCTTTGTTAACTACCCTGAAGGGAACACAGGGTCTACACCATAGCAATAGTTCAAAAAAAACTCTGTTGTTTCAGTTACCTATTGCTGCTGTAACACCTAAAACACAGTGGTATAAAATAACAGCATGGTGTGTGCCTGTGGTCCCAGCCTCTCAAGAGGCTGAGGTGGAAGGATAATTTGAGCCCAAGAGGTGGAGTTTGCAGTGAGCTGAGATTGAGCTACTGCACTCCAGCCTGGGTGACAGAGTGAGATCCTGTCTTAAAGCAAAAACAAAACCCAAAAAGCCACCAAAATAGCCATTCAATTCCTTTGCTCACCATTCTGTAATTTAGACAGAGCTTGGTGGAGGCTACTAGTCTCTGCTCAATGTTTCTAAGCTGACACGGCTTCCTAGGCTGCCAAATTGGTGCTGGGTGACATCCAGGTTACTCTTGGGGCTATTGGTGCTCAGGGCTTGTATTAGTCTGCTTGGGCTACCATAACAGACTTGGGCTGTCATTAACAGATAATACCGTAGATGAAGTAGCTTAAGTGACAGAAATTAATTTTCTCACAGTTCTAGAGGCTGGAGGGATCTCTTCTTGGGTTGCAAGTGGCTCTCTTCTCACTCTGTGTTCACATGACCTCTTTGTGTGAGCAGGGAGAGAGTGGGGGAGAGAGAGAAAGAGAGAGAATGAGAGAGAACTCTCTAGTGTCTCTTGGTCTCTTGTCTGTTTTCATAGGGGCACTAATTCCATCTTGAAGGCCACCCTCATGACTTTACCCAAATCTGATCACCTCCCAAAGGCCTCATTTCCAAATATCATCACACTGGGGATTAGAATTACAACATGTGAATTTGGGGGAGACACAAACATTCCGTCCATAATAGGGCTCCTTCATGTGGCTATGCTGGGCTTTCACAACATGGCAGTCTTCATACATGGTATCTGGGTTCATCAGGTGCAAAAGACAAATCTGCCAGGTGTTCTGAAGGCTTCAGCCTGGAACTGCCTGCTGTCATTCTTGACACATTTTACTGGTTATACCAGGTAGTAAGGGCAGTCCAGATTCAAGCGGAAGAAACTACATAAGGGTGTGAATGCTGGGAGGTATGGCTTATGGGGATCACCAAAATAACATTTTGTCATTTCACCCTTTCCTGTCCCATCCATTTCCTTCATATGGGACACGGCTCTTACACATTTCTCTCTGTCTAACTTCCCCTTCAGCCCCCCAATGCATACATCATCACCACCATTCAACCTCCTGTCCCTCTTTATACCCAATTCTATATCGTACAAATCCAAAAGGATTTTGCATTGACAGATAGAAACAGAACCAACAAAACCAGAATCCTTTTGTTGTGGAGGAGGAAGGGAGTAGCCATATATGCTGTCACTATATTACTAATGTTTATCCCTTGACTCTTGATTGATGAAGGCCCTTTGCCAGGGGAAGCAATGCTTAAAGTCCATATCTCTTCTCAGCATCACAGATGCCTAGCTGCCTAGAGGCAGGTGGTTCTAAGGACTTACGTAAAAACAGCTGAGACGCAAACAAGCACAGCTACTAGAACTTCTTTTATTTCTTTAAGAAACAGACCTGTACTGAAGGGTGTGTGGGAGACAGTGGGGAGACAGGGAGAAGAAGCAGAAAGAGGAGGAAGAGGAGCAGGAGGAAGAGGAAGGGGAAAAGTGAGAGGGAGGGAGGGAAGGAAGAAGAAAGGGAAGGAGGGAAGGAAGAAGAGAGGGAGAGAGAAACAGAGAAAGGAAGAGGAAAAAGAAATAGAGACCATATACAAGATAAAAGCATGGACATAAAGCATCCAAATTTCTTTCACTGTCTTGAGTCTCCAGTAATTCTCTTTACCAGTCATATTAAAAACATTATTTTTTAGGCTGAGCATGGTGGCTCACACCTGTAACCCCAGCACTTTGTGAGACTGAGGTGAGAGGATCACCTGAGGTCAGGAGTTCGAGACCAGCTTGGCCAATATGGCGAAACCCTGTCTCCACTAAAAATACAAAAATTAGCCGGGTGCAGTGGTGGGCACCTGTAATCCCAGCTACTTAGGAGGCTGAGGCAGGAAAATTGTTTGAGTCTAGTGTGGGGGGGTGGAGCTTGCAGTGAGCCAAGATCACGCCACTGTACTCCATCCTAGGGGCAGAGTGAGACTCTATCTGGAAAAAAAAAAAAACCCCACAAAACAACAACAACAACAACAAAAGACGATATCAGGTACATTATCTCCAAATGTTGATAAGTTGTTACATAAGTGCCACCAATTCACAATTTAATATCATATACTCTACACATTCAAATCTTCAGTCTTTCACAGCATATTAACAAAGTTACCAAGAAAACTGAACTAGCACAACCAAAGATGTTACAGAGTGCACAGTTTTTTGTTTTGTGTTGTTTTGTTTTTTGAGACAGAGTCTTACTCTGTTGCCCAGGCTAGAGTATAGTGGCACGATTTTGGCTCACGGCAACCTCTACCTCCCAGGTTCAAGCAATTCTCTGCCTCAGCTTCCTAAGTAGCTGGGACTACAGGCACCCGCCACCACATCTGGTTAATTTTTGTATTTTTAGTAGAGACGGGGTTTCACCATCTTGGCCAGGCTGGTCTTGAACTCCTGACCTCGTGATCCACCTGCCTCAGCCTCCCAAAGTGCTGGGATTATTTATAGGCGTGAGCCACTGTGCCCAGCCAGAGTGCACACGGTTTTGACCTGGATAGCAACGTGATCCAGGAGTGGTTTTCTTCAGGAAACAATTCTACTAACACTTTGAGAGGCCAAGGCGGGCGGATCACGAGGTCAAGAGATTGAGACCATCCTGGCCAACATGGTGAAACCCTGTCTTTACTAAAAAATACAAAAATTAGCTGGGCGTGGTGATGTGTGCCTGTAGTCCCAGCTACTCGGGAGGCTGAGGCAGGAGAACTGCTTGAACCCAGGAGGCAGAGGTTGCAGTGAGCCAAGATTGCGTCACTGCACTCCAGCCTGGCACCTGGCAACAAAGCAAGACTCTCTCTCAAAAGAAAAAGAAAAAAAAAACATGAAAATAGAAGTAATTTAAAATTTTCAAGTCACACTAAATGCATGACTGTGACTCTATATTGCTATTTAGTATGCTTTGTACTATAGGAAATAAAATAATCCCTCCCTAGGGAATGTTAGATTGACTTCAAAGACAGTCAAAGCCTCCCATGATTCACTATCCCACTGTTTTCTGGTTGTACCAAACAATAAACAAGTGAATTATTTCACCTTTTAAAAGCTATACTTTAAGGCTGACGTGGGCAGATCACGAGGTCAGGAGTTCAAGACCAGCCTGGACAACATGGTGAAACCCTATCTCTACTAAAAATTTCAAAAAAATTAGCCAGGCATGGTGGCACGTGCTTGTAGTCCCAGCTACTCAGGAGGCTGAGGCAGGAGAATCACTTGACCTCGGGAGGTGGAGGTTGCAGTTAGCCAAGATCATGCCACTGCACTCCAGCTTCGGCAAACAGAGTAAGAATTTGTATCAAAAAAAAAAAAAAAAAAAAAAAGCTACACTTTAAAAAATGGGATGAAGTGGGATTCCCTCCAGAGCTACTAAAAAACTTGCATTTACAAAATAGTTGACAAGAAATATTCCATTGAGGCCAGGTGCAGTCGCTCACACCTGTAATCCCAGCGCTTTGGGAGGCTGAGGCTGGAGGATCGCTTGGGCCCAGGAGTTCAAGACAAACCTGGGCAATATAGGAAGACCCTGCCTTTCCTCCTCCCAAAAAAATCCCACAAAGATTAGCTGGGCTTGGTGGCACACACCTGTGGTCCTAGCTACTTGGAAGGCTGAGGTAAGTGAATCGCTTGAACTCAGGAGCTCCAGGCTGCAGTGAGCTATGATCCTGCTACTGGATTCCAGCCTGGGCAGAGGGAGACTCTGTCTGTCTGTCTGTCTCTCTTTCTGTAGCTCTGGATTACAAAAAGGGAGACAAGAACACTGATAAGGTATGGAATGTGACACTAATCAGACCTGACTTCTTTCTGTCCTGTTTCGCCAGAGGCTGGACTCTCTTCGTTTTAGTTTCTCCGTTTTCCACAGGTAAATCTTTTGTTTCCTGGTTAGCCACTTGGGCTGTTTGCCCTTTGTTCCTGTTTTCCCTTTTGTTTGCTCTTTGAAAATTTATGCACTCCTGCTGCCTTGGTTGGGCTTCGTTTCCACTTTTGCTGGAGCAGATTAAGCTGACAACCTCCCAGATCTTCACTGCATCGTCTGCTGAGCCGATCTTTCTCTTCAGCATCTTACCCGCAGGGAAGGGTGAGTGTCCACGTCTGCCTGCAGCAGCCCGCGGGAAGCTGAGCAGCCAGGGCACTGCCTCTCCTTAAAAGTATTATTAAAAGTAATATTTTGGCCGGGCATGGTGGCTCAACGCCTGTAATCCAAGCACTTTGGAGGCCAAGGAGGGCGGATCACCTGAGGTCGGGAGTTCAAGACCAGTCTGACCAACATGGTGAAACCCCGTCTTTAAAAATAATAAATAAATAAAAGTAATATTTCAGCTTTTAAATAACTCCTTGAGTTTGAATCAAAACCTAGAAGAATCTCCTGGGCTTCATGAGCACATCTGAAAATATCTGACTCTACAAACTTCAATATAATTTTGGCTTATGGATTCTCCATGTCTTTTCAGCTTCAGTTTTTTATTTTCCCAGAAACAATTTTCAAGCAGGAGAGAATATTGATTGGACTTTATTTTCTCAGTTTGGGCAGAGGTTTGTAGATACCTTGGCAGGTTGCCAGACCCTTCGTTTAGCCACTTGTCAGCCTGGGGTCATTAGATATAGAAAGCAGTTATTTCTAAGCAAGGTACTACTTGGGCCTGTCTCCCTCAAAGGGGTGGGGGCTGTGGACTGCACAAAGCGCTCGTGATCAAGTAAAGCACTGTGATGACAGCTGCTATTTCTATAATATCTCTCTAGACTTTTTTTTTCTTTTTCTTTTTTTTTAAGACGGAGCCTTGCTCTGTCGCCAGGCTGGAGTGCAGTGGTGCGATCTCGGCTCACTGCAACCACCGCCTCCCGAGTTCAAGCAATTCTCCTTCCTGAGTAGCTGGGACGACAGGTGTGCACCACCACGCCCAGCTAGTTTTTGTATTTTTAGTAGACACCGGGTTTCACCATGTTGGTCTGGCTGGTCTCGAACCCCTGACCTCGTGATCCGCCTGCCTCCCAAAGTGCTGGGATTCCAGGATTCATCTTCTAAATTACACCTTGACTCCTCCCTTCCAAGCTGGAGCCACTGCTGACTATTGGGAGCATCTAATGCCTCCGGGCGTTTGTGCATGTCATTTTCTCTGCAAAGTAGAATCTCCTTTCTACTTTTGTGTTCCTGGGAAAGTCTACTCTTCTTCAGCAGTTGGTTCTAAGGTTATCACATCCGTGAAGTCTTTCATTATCACACTTTTTATAAGAAACTGAATCTTTTAGAGAAGTTAAGTGACTTTCTGCATTCACACTCATACTCAAGGAAATCTAACTCCAAAATAACCAAAAGTAAAATAAAGTCGGGAAAAAAAAAAACCATAAAAGAGAACAAAAAAGCAAATTCTAAAAAATGAAATTAAAAATACAAAATATTTTTTTAAAGTTAAAAAAAGAAAATCTAACTCCAGAGCTCTGACTCAAAATGCCGTGTTAGTCTCTATGAGAGAAAAGGGAAGTTAATCTTTAAGTGCTTAAGTGAATCGTTAGGTGAATCTGCCATACTAACGTCTCCGGCATCTTAAAAGACCGAAGGTTCCCGAGGCGGAACTAAGTGAAGCTACGCAAGCTCGGCGGAAATCTGCGCATGCTCGGCGGAAATCTGCGCATGCTCAGAGCTCCGGGCATGACTCCCCGCCCCTTTTAGGCCTAGCAGGAAGCGAAGCGGCTCTTCCCGCTATCTGCCGCTAGTTTACCGGAAGCGAGTTGCGACTCGGCAGGTTCCCGCCCGGAAGCAGCGACCAAAGCACCTGAAGACCGGCAACATGGTGCGGTCGGGAAATAAGGTATAAAGAAAGCCATGGGCTTGGGCCTTACCCACGCTGGGAATCCGGAAAGGGTGCTTCGGAAGCAGGAATCGTGGGATCATGGCGGTGCCAAGGAATAGGGCAAGAGAAGATCATGGTGGTGGGCTCAGTCAGGAGGGCCGGGACCGAGAGATGCGCTATCAGAAAAGCTGGGGATTTGGGGTTCCAAGACCTGAATTTGAGCCTCGCTGACTCTCCAGCTTTTCCACTATCCACCCATCCCATCCCTCTTCTCCCTCTCTAGCTGCTCTTTGTCTCACCTCCCTCCCCACGCGCCTCCCCCTCTCCCGCTTTATCCCATTCCATCCCCCAACGCCACTTCCTGTATTATTTCTGAGCCTGTGTTCTTGAAATCTCTATGATTATGAAAATTAGCGATGGTAAAGCAACTACCCCACAGGGCTAATTGTAAAACTTCAGAGAGGGACTGTGACTAAAATAACTTAAAATGTAAAGTGTCGTATCTTTATAATAACGTAGTATCTCGCATTTATTGAAAGCCTACTCTGAGGCACGGATCTAAACCTTTTATTCCTGTCTCATTTAATCTTCACAATCCCTTTAAGTTAAAGCTATCCCCATTTTGCAAGTGGGAAAACCGAAGAATAAGGGACTGTTTGGTTTCCATGGGCTTTTCGTGGTGAAATCCGGATTTGAATCCAAACTGTCTGGTTTCAGGGCCCTGGAGAATCTCTGTGATGCTAGAAATCTATGACTGTTGGTGTCTCAGATCAATAACAGAAATTACAATGAATTTTGAAGTGACTTTTTTTTCAACATAAAAGAGTGGTAGTTGCCTATGAAGGGTCACTAGAGGGAGATATGGTTCCAGGGATTAATGAATTCATTCATTCAACACAGATTAAAAACAAGATACGAGTTCCAGCAACTGATCCCTAGTTCCCTCAACTCCTCATTGAGAAATGTCAATTAAAACGATCATGAACTCTTAATAATGCCACTCACCTCCTTTGTTCCTCCTCCTTCAGCTACTGAAAACTTTGTAGCTGTAGTGGAGGAGCTGTTTGTGGCAGATGGACTGGAAGTAAAATTCTAACAGCCTGTATTGGTTCAGTATAGAAATGAAGGGTTGCTATGTTGCTCAGTTTCTCTTTCCCAGTTTTCTTACTGCTGCCAGATAGGAACTCAAGTATATAGACCATTCTTCTGCTTCCAGACAAGAAGTTCCATATTTGAAACCCTCTGATTCATGACAAAAGTGCTTTAGTTCTCTAGAGTTTTCTGGTTTAAAAGTAGCTTTTGTGTATGTGTATCAAATAAGTGCAGCAGCATATTTTGTGACACTTTTTTTAGGTTATTATGCCCCAGGCATTGAAACTGGGATGTACGTTTTACATTCCCAAAGGAATTTTGTAGTTTATTAGTACCTTTTTTTCCCCCAAATCTATTTTTACTTCAGAAATCTCTTAATATTAGTGCATTGTGTTGTTTATAAAATAGTGAAAAATCTTTCCTTTTCATGTATTGCCTGATATATAACCACATTTAGAAATCATCTATAACTTCCCTGACAGAAATTCATTCAGGTTTTTTAAACATTGCTAGGGTAAAGAGGTCACTTTTAAAAAGGAGTAGTTTCTTTATTGATCAGTTCTAAATGTTATTTTTTATCCCTTGTATGGAGTCACACTAGTCTTCCTATAACTTCCATCTGTTAATCCGGTTATCTTTCTTGCAGACCAATCCTTTTATACAACAGCTGTCAAATATCTGGGAGGAGGCCAGACACAGTGACCCATGCCTGTAATCCTAGCACTTTGGGAGGCAGAGGTAGGAGGGTTGCTTAAGCTGAGGAGTTTGAGACCAGCCTGAGCAACATAGGGAGACCCCATCTCTACCGAAAAATTTTAAGAATTAGCTGGGCACAATGGGGTGCATGTGTAGTCCCAGGTATTTGGAAGCCTGAGATAGCAGAATCACTTGAGCCTGGGAGATGGAGGCGGTAAGTGAGCCATGATCACGACACTGCACTCCAGCCTGGGTGACAGTGAAACCGTGTCTCAAAAAAAAGGAAAAAAAAAAATGATGGGGAGGAAAACTATTATGTTCCCTTTAATCTTCTCATCTGGCTTAAATATCTAGTTTTTTTCCCCATTGTTCTTTACATTATGTATTCTTCAGATTCTTCCCTAACCTGCTCGTTTCATGTTCATTTGTAATTAATTTTCCTGGTAACTGTGAGCCCAGAGCTGCTCAGTTTGTTTCATCAGTACAAAGCACAGCTGAGACTATCAGTCAGAGTCAAGGAATAACTCCAGAAATAACCTTAAACCTCATCTAGTCCAACAGTTTCCTGCCTTTTAGTATTATTAACAGTGAGATTAAGTGACATTCCCAAGGACTCAGAACTAATTGGTAGGAGAGATGGGACTAGGTCCCAGGTCTCCAGATTGCTGATATCTTTTTTCACCAGAAGATCCTTCTTTTCCTTTCTCAAATTCACTATACTGTTGATACAGACTAACATATTTAGGCATATGAAGTGAGATAGGTGTAGGGAATGTGGTGCAATAGTCATATCACATTGTTGATTGATTTTATAATTCACACTGAAATTGTGAGTTGCCATCAGTCCAGGTCTCTTCCAACTTGTATTCAGGTAAGATTTGGAAGGCAGGTATAAATAACTTTACATGTATTCCTTTTTGTTTCTGTTTCTCTTATTTCCTTTATTTTCTACATACATGATTGCTATGTAATGGCTTGTGCCTTTGCTTGTGATTCCCTCTGTCTGTAACTTCCTTGTTTACTTGATTGACTCCTACTCATTCTTTTAAGACTCACCCAAGAAAGTCCACATTCAAGAAACCTTTTCTGCTCCCTCACCGCTCTCACGTGGATGGATGCTTGAGTGGATGGATGCTTCTTTTGTGTCTCTCAGTGCCCACTGCATATTTCTATCATGGAACATTGTTCTGGTATTATTTGTTATCTGTGTCGTCTACTAGAACAGATTTGGTGTCTTTATTTTAGATCATCAGTTTATAAACTGACTCAAATTGTCAGGGTATATCTCTTAGCATATATCTAGATGATAGCAGTCACCTGTTGTAACAGAAATGCTTCATAACAAATTATGCCCCAAATCAGTGACTTACAATGAAAACATCTGTTCTCATGTTTGTAGGTCTGCAGATCAGCTGCAGTTTGCCTGATGTATATTGTACCTAACTGGGCTTAACTCTGGCCTGCAGCTTGGCTTCATATCTGCTCATCATTGGTTTCTTCAAGCCAAAGGAGTGGCAGCTACCTGGAGCATGTTCCTTTCCTGCTAGAAACTTTTGTAGCTCTTAGAAAGTATCAGGATTATTTAAGGCTTTTCCATAGTGAAAATTTATGTCTTACATTCTTTATGTAGGACACATCCCTTTCCTTTCTCATACCTTTCCTAAATACTAATATAGGTTCGTGAATACAGTAAGGAAGGGGCAGTCTTACAATCTTTTCTTATGACTTATTTTCTCAAGTACTCTTTGGAACTTTGTTTCTAGGCAGCTGTTGTGCTGTGTATGGATGTGGGCTTTACCATGAGTAACTCTTTTCCTGGTGAAGAATCCCCATTTGAACAAGCAAAGAAGGTGATAACCATGTTTGTTCAGCGACAGGTAAGTTTCAGATTGACACTGCGCTTGTGACTGGTGTTTGAACTGCTTGTTTCCTCTACCTACTAATGCAAGATACCAGCCTCCTTATAGTGTCCAGCCCCTCTGTTTGGGGGAATCTGGGGAGTTTCCTTGCGTGTACACACATGCAAGTCCCCTACCACTAAAGTCTGATATTTTTTCTTCCCTTGTTTTGGCCCCTCCACTGGATATTACAGTTTTTATCAGAAACAAGAGGCAGTAAAAAGTAATATTTAAAAGCACAATCTCTAGAGATAGACGGCTTGGGTTTAAATCCTTGCTCTGCCAGGTCATTTATTAACCTTGTGATCTTGAACAAGTCCTTCAACTTCTTTGCCTGGTTCAGGTATCTTTTGCTGTGTAATCAACTACCCCAAAATGTAGTGTCTCAAGTAACATTTTTGAAAAAACCATCATGGTTCTGTCAATGACTGGGTCGCTCAGTTGGGTGATTCTCTATTGAGGCCTCTTAGGCAGTTGCAATCAGTTGGCAGCTGGGACTGGAGTCATCCAGAGGCTCAGCTGGACCAGATGTCCAAAATGGCTTACTCATATGGCTGGAAGACGATGCTTTCTAGTGGCTGTGAGCTCAGTTGGGGCTATCCATTAGAACCTCTACCTGTGGTTTCTGTATAGCTTGAATTGTCACATGAAGCAGCTGGTTCTAAGGAGTATCCCAAGAGTGAGTTTTCTATAAGACCCTGCCTATGGCTGGCTTCTTATGACCTATTTTTTAAAATCTCAGAAAGTCATTTCTGTTTTCTGTTAGTCAAGCAAGACACTAAGGCTAGATCACATTTAAGGGAGGAGAATTAGACTCCTGCTTTTCATAAAAGGAGTAGCCTACAGATACAGGAAAGAGAAGGAATGGATGGTGGCTACCTTGGAGGCTAACTACTAGGGTGCCTCAGTGTCCCATTTGTAAAATGAGAAAAATAATACCTGTCACATAGGGTTGTTTTGAGGAATAAAAGAATTAATGTAGATAAAGTGCTTAGAACAGTGCTTGGAATATTGTGAACACTATGTAAGCGTTAGCTATTTTTATTTCTGCTCCTTCTGCTTGGTATAACTGCCACTTTTAGTTTGTCCAGGAAGTCCTGCTTCATTAACTGTCTACTGCTGCTCCTCCTGGACACTAACTGTTTCTTCTGTGTGTTTCCATTTCCGTTGGGCACTAGTACTTCCCACGTGTTATGCTAGAGTTTTAAAAATCCTGATGACCTGGAGTCCTTCAGGTGTTGGTGTCAAGGAGGATGCTCTAACCCTGTTCTTGGTTATAGTTGTCTTCGTGGAATTCAAGTAGCGTGGCTGTGCCCCAGTATGCTGTTAGAGAAGATAGTTAGACCTGAGCAGGGCAGGAGAGAGGGCCCCCGAGAATGTTGGGCATTTGTGAAGCCATGGTTAAGCAGTTAAAAATCGGCCCTCTGAAGTGACGAGCAGGGCAAGGAAGGGTCCCCAAAGCGGTCAGGTTCTTATCGAGGGGAGGACAGGGGGGCATAAAACTATCACTCGAAGGTAATAAGTGGCCATGATTGGCGCCAGGAATTACAGGAATCTTACAGCAGACAGAAAACACCTGGAGTTAGCAAGCCACAATCCCTAAGGCTTCGAGCATGCCCGGTAAAAGAGCAAGATGGTGAAATGTAACCGGTATAAAAGCTTCCTCTGGGGGCGCTCGACCAGTAAGGGCGAATTGCCCCTACTGAGCATGCGCATGACCAGTAACCCTAGCACGCATGCAGCTGCTTTCTAAGCCCTAGCAGGGCCAGTGCGCATGCGTTAATTAATTAGGCCTGCTCAAGGGAGGAACAAAGGAGATTGGGAACCCGGGAAAAGACGCGGGGAGGAGTCTTAAAAACTAAACAAGGGCGCAAGGCGCTTGATTTTTCAGGTCGTCTTTTGGGTTCTCTTTCGTGTATTCTTTCTCTAGTACACTCTCACCTTGCTTAAATAAATTTTTCTCCTGCTTTAAACCTTGCCTGTGTCTGTCGTTTGAATTCTTTACTTTGAGAAGACTAAGAACCAAAATTGCTGCAGAGTCGCCATTCCGGAGTTTCTCGGGAGAACTGCCGACTCACCCTAGTAATGAGAGTATAGGTGTTTTTTTGTTTTTGTTTCAAAGAGAAAGAGACTCAGAAAGGCTGGAGGATAAAACCTAGTGCCAGCCTCACTGCGTTCAGAATTTCCGCCCCTCCCATGACAGATTTTGTCTGGGATAAGATTACCTTGTTTTAAGATGGATGCTTGTCTAGGCGGCAGATACCCGCCCAGCCAGTATGCTAGACATGTTTGAATCCAGTAGCAGGCACCATTACTCCATGTACAACTGGGAATTGTAGTTGAGTTGTTTACAGGCTAGAGGATTAAACAGACCCAACAAAAATGAAGAATGACAGAATGCTGTTACCTCTCCGGACAGCAGTCGTCCCCATCAATGTAAAAAGGCTTAGGTTAATAATTAGAATGGGACAGGACTGCCCTTTGTGTCAGATACCATTTTTTGTTTTTATATTTTATTATGAAAGATTTCATAAAAGGTAAATACGGAGAATATACAGGAAACCAATTTTCCCATTGTCTTATGCTATAAATCCTAATGTTTTAGCATATTTGTTTGATTTCTTTTTTAAAGTATTACAGATAAGCTTGAAGGCCCTTCCTAACCCTTTTCTCCTTTTCTCAGAATTTTGGTAGCTATTACTGTGTATATTTTATACTATTGGACATAAGTATATATTCATAAATAGTATAAAACTGTCAAAAGTGTATGTAAATGGTTTTATACGGTACGTGTAATTCTGCAACATATCTTTTCTCAGCCTATGTTTTTTGAGATCTATTCGTGTTGATATGTGTTGCACAAATTTATTCAATTTTACTGGAGTATGATAATGCATTGTATAAATATTCTGTTGTGTATTTTTGCATTTTCCTGTTTATTGTTTGCTTCCAGTTTTTGCCCTATCATAAACAGTGCTGAAGTGTAAACTTCCTGTCTATTATCACCTTGCATACATGTGCAAGAATTTTTCTGGGGTATACTATATATGCCTGCCAGTGAAATTGCTGGGATATAGGCTATCTCACAAATTTTTTTTAACCTCTGGGAAGTTTAAACCAGGGATAGATATTCTGTAAAAACATACTAAAATCTTTTCAAATTATCCATGATTGGTTGTCTAATTGAGAATTAGAGTTTGATTTGGCTGGAAGTCATCAAGAGTACTTAACACCCTCCTGTTTCCACATACCAACTTCTGCTGAAATGAAGGGTGAGACTTATAGTCAATTAAAAAAAAAAATCTGTTTATAACCTAAGAATTGCCCTTGTCCGTAAGTTTCCCGTTTCATCTTACCCCATACTATATGGCTTCAGGGACCTGCCATAGTTATGCCAGAGGTATGGTGGTCCTGCTCCCTGAAGGTTAGGTATTTTATTACTTCCAGGTTGTTCTAATATGGTATTTTCTCTAGGTGTTTGCTGAGAACAAGGATGAGATTGCTTTAGTCCTGTTTGGTACGGATGGCACTGACAATCCCCTTTCTGGTGGGGATCAGTATCAGAACATCACAGTGCACAGACATCTGATGCTACCGGATTTTGATTTGCTGGAGGACATTGAAAGCAAAATCCAACCAGGTTCCCAACAGGCTGACTGTATCCTTTTTCTGCCAGGGAAGACTTTAAGAAATTTCATTTATTCCTTTATTCTGGGAATTGTAATGCAGTTTAATGAGACACCCCCAGAGTTTCAGCTATGAGTATATGGGGATATTTTGCTTTGAGGAGGGGAAGGTAATGTGATATAGGATTTAATGTGAAATTAAGCAGTTTAGGTGCCTGGGCTTCCAGCCCTCCACTCACTTGCCTGTTCTCTGCATGAGTGATATTGAGAGATTGGGAGGCATAGGAAGGGGAAAATCTAGGGAATGTATGTGAGTGTTGACTATATGTAGAGGGTTTTGGTGGTGCTTGCTAGAAATGTTTGGAGGTGGATAAAAGATATTTTGAAAAGAGCATCCTCTTAATGTTCTCCACTTTTTTCTGGATGGAATATGTTTTTGTGCCAGAAATCAGATTGATTCCCAAAGTGTGAGAGATTTCCAGTGTGTTCCACAGCTCCCTAATTTTAAGGGGTTACTCTTGCTCTTTTTCTAATCAATTAGTAGTGCTATTCGTGATCACTGGGAAGCGCTGTTGTGTTAGGAGCAACTTGCAAATGCTACATTATGGCTTACTTCATATTTAAGAATGGACTGTAACCACCAAAAATGGGTTCTAGATGCTATTAAATGGCATAATTTTTGGTGAAATGAATGCAATGTGTTAGGTTACCTTTTGTTTATATTTCTTGGTTGTTTTTGTCAGAATATATACTTTGATATGTAGCATGTATGAATATATGTTAGTGAACTTTGGAAGAAGGACACTCAGACAAGTACTTTAAGTCATCACATAGTTCAATTTCTAGTACAGCGGACTTCACTGGAAGGAGTTGTGTGTTCATGCCATGAAGAGACTATTGATATCCCTGTCCTTAACTAGCTGAGTCCTGGATGCACTAATTGTGAGCATGGATGTGATTCAACATGAAACTATGTAAGTGTTCCACGGAAGACAGCGGGAAGTGAACCTTTCTGCAAAAATTGTATGGGTTAATGTATTGAATGTACTTTGATTTATTGTTAATCAAGCAGCATGTTTGTATGGCAAAAGAAACATTTTATAGAGTTGAATGGTTCAGTTCAACATCTCTGTTTTTTAAAAGTTTTAAAAAAGGAAGGGCTATACTGAGTATTTCTCTGGGACAACATTTGGCTTATTTCAGTTTACTTCCTATTAGACTTAACCTGAATTACCAGGAAGTTTTTAAAATGCTAAGTGGTATAATCCATATGTCATTGATATTAAGTGCGTAGTAATTCTGATCAACTTCCCTTTTTTTGTTGTGTATGTGTATTTTTTTTTTTTGAAGGTAGGGTCTTATTCTGTCACCCAGGCTAGAGTACAATGGTGCCAACATAGCTCACAGCAACCTCACCTTGACCTCCTGGACTTAAGAGATCCTTGCACCTGATCTTCCTGAGTAGCTGAGACTATACGTGCACGCCACCAATTCCACCTAATTTAAAAATTTTTATTTTTGTAGAGATGGTCTCACTATTTTGCCCAGGCTGGCCTCAAACTCCTGGCTTTAAGCAGTCCTCCCATCTTGACCTCCCAAAGTGCTAGGATTACATGCATGAACCATCATGCCTGGCCTGCTTCCTAGTTCATTATTTAATTATTGTGCCTTGGAAATGTATCCCTGGAGACGCCCACGTGCACGTACACATACCTCTGGCCTGTCAGGAAAACCATTTGCACTAAAATCCCAGGCCTAAATCTGTATAATCATTTCTCAGTCTCTACACATCCTCTGCAAAATCTTGCCACACAAGGTCTGTGCATAGAATCAGAGCAGGATGTTTAGAAAGTGAACGTGAGCAAGGCTGAAGTTACAGTATGCTGGGAGAATTCTTTGTTTACATTCTGCCTATATGGAGGCTGGAAAGGGATCTTTTTTTCATCACATTCGATTTAGGAATCCATAATATTTCTATAATGCTCAGAAATTTTACCCAAGATGTTCAAAGCATAAAGTATATCAGGGTTGCTTATGAGTTTAAAAAGAACTTAACTCGACTACTAGAATGTAATCCCGTTTATTAACTGTGTCTAGATCCATTGCTAAGCTTCTCTCCTCAGTGACCAAGTATATTTGAATTTGTAGAAAATAATTCAGGAGAATGATTTCTTAATATGAAAACTCTCTTTTAGAGGAAAGAAGTTTGAGAAGAGGCATATTGAAATATTCACTGACCTCAGCAGCCGATTCAGCAAAAGTCAGCTGGATATTATAATTCATAGCTTGAAGAAATGTGACATCTCCCTGCAATTCTTGTAAGATCCTAAGAATAATGCTTGCATGTATACAAATTCTCTGATTTCCTAATACAGTGAATGGGACCTCCTTATAGAGTACTTGGTTTATGAGAATTTTCACTTTCTGTTCCAAGGCTGAATCTATCAGATGACTGACTACTCAGCAAACATATGCTGATTACTCTCTGTGTTCTAGGAACTGTTCTGAGTGTTGGTGACAAAAAGATGAAAGTCAGTGATACAGAAGAATTGAGCTTAGTAGCAGATCATTTTTCCATGTTCTTGGACTCAAAATTGCAGAATTAGAAGAATCCTTTGAGGATATTCAATTTATCTCCTTCCTGTGTAGAAGACTTTACCCAAACGGTTACCAGATTGATGGATTTTTTTTTTTTTTTTCCTTAAAACAGCTCTAGAGAACTGTGTCCTGTAGAGAATGGATGGATGTTTTAGGGTAGACAGGAATGCCAACTTGGGAATCATTCTAAATACATAACATGTTTATATTTAACTCTTTTTCAGATCCAAAAGATGTAGATACATACATAAAATATAATTTGTTTATGTATATTCAGAGATGAGGTCTAAAACTTTAGGGGAAGAATATATATTTCACATATTGTTAGGGAGAGAGTTCCTTCTCACACAATAACTTAAATTTTCCCTCCAGGATTTACTTTATCTTATATTGCTAATAAAAGTTTCTTTCACTACACTAATGCTTCCTGCTGCATTTGAAACCTATTTTTTCTTGTCCTATTTTTGGTGAAAGTTGAGTGATGGTATAGGATGTTGAATTATTAATCTTCTGGCAATACTCACTTTTCAAATTGAGAGCTATGCCAAGACGTCTCTAGTTAAGAGTGGTAAGCCTTTGACTTCTTAAAGTGCCTGCCAGGGGACATTAATAACTCATTTTGCATGTATGAGTAGTCTTCTCTAAGACTACTGAGCAACATCTCCTTTTTGTAGGACTGTGGAAAAAGAGTTCAGAATAATCCATCAAACCAATACTTATTAAGACAGTACTTCAGATAAATTAAGTGCTTTTTAAGTGACACTTCTTATTGAGTTGAGGTTTTTCTCAGTACTTCAGAAGCCCAGCTCAGCTTCTGGTCCCTGTTCATAATCTCAGGATGCCTTTACATGGTAGAAGCATACTGTACTTCTGTGAATGTTATTTGAAAGGGCTACTCATTTTTTCGGTGAACAATACAGAAAAGTATGCAGAAGAGGAAGCATAGCCTTTTCTTCTATTTGCTTTTTATTTGGTTGTATTTTTTTCTTGGTTAATAAGCTTTCTTCCTGTGTTACAAACCTCCAGCATACAAAGTAGAGTTCATAGTTTTTATTGTTTGGTGTATTCGATGTACAATTGATTTTTCTAACTGGACTAAAATACCAGCAGCTCAAAGAAGCACTGTGTTCGGAGCAGTCTTGTTCCTTGGACATAGTTTTAAATTTATTTTGTATATATTTTTTATTATTTTTATTTTTTTAGATACAAGGTCTTGTTCTATTACCCAGGCTGGAGTGCAGTGGCACAGTTATAGCTCACTGCAGCCTAAAACTCTTGGGCTCAAGTGAACCTCCCACTTGAGACTTTTTTATAGCTGAGATTATAGGTGTACGTTACCACACCCAGCAGTTTTTAGGGGTTTTTTTGTTTTTTGTTTTGAGATGAGTCTCACTCTGTCGCCCAGGCTGGAGTGCAATGGCACGATCTGATCTCGGCTTACCTTAACCTCCGTCTCCTGGGCTCAAGTGGTTCTCCTATCTCAGTCTCCCGAGGAGCTGGGATTACAGGTGTGTACCACCACGCCCAGCTAACATTTGTATTTTTAGAGAGGTGGAGTTTCACCATGTTGGCCAGGCTGGTCTCGGACTCCTGACCTCAAGTGTTTTCCCCCACTTTGCCTCCCAAAGTGCTGGGATTATAGCATTGAGCCACTTTGCCTGGCGTCGTTTTTAGTTTCTTCTACTGACTACTGAGGAAGCTTATTTCTGATTTAACGCAAAATAGACAGAACTGTTATTGTAACTTCTTTTTCCAGGATAACTTCCTTTCTCTTTACTTTTACGTCATTTGTCCTTTTCCGGTTGATGATATGGAAACAGCAGTAACCTGATGCAAACCCCGTGTGTCACATTTTGCTCTCAGGAATCTTTTTATCTAATAAATAATGCAGGACATGCAAATTACATCATGCTGCATTTGCTACATATATGAAGAAAACATGTAAATAGAAAGCCTTCTTAAGAGTAGCAAAATGAGAAATTGCCTTAAAAACAAATTTATTTCTCACGCTTCTGGAGGCTGGGAAGTCCAATATCATAGCACTAGCAGATTTGGTATCTGCTGAGAGATCTCTGCTTACAAGATGGTGCCTTATTGCTGTGTCTTCCCATGTCAAAAGGGCTAACACTGTGTGCTCACATGATGGAAGGACATAAAAGGCAAAGATGACAAAAAGCCTCTCCCTTCGACCACTTTTTTAAGGTCACTCATTCCATTTATGAGTTCCCTACCCTTATAACTTCATTACCTCCCAAAGACCCTGTGTCTTAATACTACCGTTTTGGTGATTAGGTTTCGACATAATGATTTTGGGGGCACATTTAGGCCGTAACAATGTGGAAGAGGCCAGTCTGAGAGAGTAAAGCCAGCGTAAAGGCAAATGAAGGTAAAATAGAGAGTAATCCTTGTGAAAGTTGAGACCCTGGGATTTCCTAAGGCCTTGGGCCACCCTGCCCTTTAAATTGTTTGGTTATATAGGCCAATTATTACAAATCAAAGATTTTAGTCACTTGAAACTGGGAGAAATAAGATAGGTAAGAGTCATTTGACAGATGAGAAATTTGAAGTTTGGTAAGGTTGACTGATATGCTCATTTTCTCATAGCTGCTGAGTGACAGTTACAGGATTGGAACCTTAACTACTACTGATCTTTCTTTAATAGCTTGCCTTTCTCACTTGGCAAGGAAGATGGAAGTGGAGACAGAGGTGAAGGCCCCTTTCTCTTGGGTGGCCATGGGCCCTCCTTTCCACTAAAAGGAATTACCGAACAGCAAAAAGAAGGTCTTGAGATAGTGAAAATGGTGATGATATCTTTAGAAGGTGAAGATGGGTTGGATGAAATTTATTCCTTCAGGTAAGAATTGAAAAAATTGCTGGGAATTTTTAATTGTATCCACAGAAATTTCTTTTTTGATTGGAGATACAAATGTTTTCTTCTTCTGGGCAACTCTTGAATTAGTCATTCCTTAATATTCTGAGTTTTATTAAAGAAATGTTACCCCACTTTTAATTACCCTTTTTACAATTTGTGTTCTTGGCACGCATTTCTCATTTATTTCCAGGACCTGGGTCAGTGAAGTTTAGGAATGTATAGATACCATGAGAAATTAATGAGTCAAATTGCAAAAGATGAAATAGTAGATTTCTTCATTATGCCAAGCTTGGGATACATTTCCTGGGCCCTTTCTTTTCATATTATCTACAAAAAACATTCTTAATTATAGAAAGTGTTCTCAGATTTGAGATGGTCAGTGTCTTCCTATCATCGATCAAGGTTTTAGAAAGTAACACATTATGGTATGGGGATTTTTTTTAACTTTTGATCACAAAGTAGTTTGATCGGGTGAGAAAAAAAGACAAAAACCTACAATGCAAAGAATTCATAGCCTACTTATTTTCTGTGGGCTTTGGAAAGGCAAAATGATTTTTAAAAAGTGAACTCCCTGAAGTACCATATAATGATTAAGCAAACTGCTTTTTTCAACCGTCCAGCTAGAGACTGTGGAAGAGACCATCTCCTTTATCCATCTTATTCTTGGACGGAATTGGACATACATGATTTTGAACAGAGAACCTAAGAAGGATCAGTGGCATCTAGAATAGTATGTGTCTATGGGGTTCAATTTAGTAAAAGTGGCAATAGAGTACTTTACATAGCAGTATGACTTGGGTGGTTCAAATTCTCAGGGATAGTACTGCTTGATATTCATGAATTATTTACAAATTATCAGTCAGTACACAAAATGCAGACTGTTTAAGCAAATTGAAGTAATGATTCAACAACTCGAATTTTTTTAAAAGTAGCTATAGTGTATATCTTCTTAATATTTTTTCTCAACGACCATTTTTAATATTTCTGATGCGCTGTAATTGACAAAAACTATATTCTGATTTTCTAAGTACAGCCTTGAAAAATTATAGGTAAATGGAGATTCAGGAAACAGAATTGAAATTGCCCACAGTATTGCCCTAGGAATCAGTGAGGAATCCAGTGAGGCGAAGTTTCTTGGCCTAGTGCGTTCCTGTCACAATATGTACAGATATGTGTTCCTAAGTTGTTTGTCTTTCAAATTTGGGAATAAATGCCTTAAGCTAACATTAATCATGATATCATAAAGAAAAATTAGGCTGGGCACCATGGCTCACCCCTGTAATCTCAGTACTTTGAGAGGCTGAGGCAGGCGGATCACTTGAGGTCAGGAGTTTGAGACCAGCCTGACCAACATGGTGAAACTCTGTCTTTACTAACAATAGCAATAATTAGCCGGGCATGGTGGTGCGTGCCTGTAGTCCCAGCTACTTGAGAGGCTGAGGCAGGAGAATCACTTGAACCTGGGAGGCGAAGGTTGCAGTGAGCCAAGATCATGTCACTGCACTCCAGCCTGGTCGACAGAGCAAGACTCCGTCTCAAAAAGAAAAATTAGAGGCCAATATAGATAACTCTTTAAAAAGTATGTGTGTGTGTGTGTTTTTAATTTTTCCATAGCATAGCAGGTAGGGAAATTATTGACTATGCATTGTTTTAGCAGTTTGAAGCTACTTTGATTTTAGGTCTGCCATGAAGGTGTAGACCAGAACTTTGCCATCCAGTACAGTAGCTGTTAGCTAAATGTGGCTATTTAAATTCAAGTTAGTTAAAATTAAATGCATTTTAAAATTGAGTCCCTCAGTCACACTAGCTGTTTTTCAAGTGTCTATTGGGCTGGCATTGTTAGAAATGGAACATTCCTATCATTGCAGAAAGTTGTACTGGACAGCACTGTGTAGCTCTTAGGAAGGTAACGTGACATCTGCTTGGGGAGATTGAGCTGTACTGCAGAACTGAGCCAGTTCTGATTTTTTTTTTTTTTTTTTTTTTAATCAGAGTCTCAAAGAGACATACAGTGTCTCAAACAGATCTCAAAGAGATCCTTCAGTGGTGTGATCTCGGCTCACTGCAACCTCTGCCTGCCAGGTTCAGGCGATTCTCGTGCCTTAACCTCCTGAGTAGCTGGGATTATAGGCGTGCATCACCACACCCTGCTACTCAGATCTTATGCATTAGACACCCATCTTTAGAATTTCCCCTGAAATAGAATCTAAACCTCTTGGTGATTTTAGGCCATGAGGTTTAGATTCTCTTTGACTAGTAATGTTGAGTGGGACAGGTTAGACCTTGTCCAGACCCATTCATCCCTCAATAAATCCAAAGCCATGGTGTACCATAGGCTTTGGAAGCCGGGTGTCAAGTAAAACATCTACTATTCATTGTAAATTATTTCTGAAAATTGGAGTCTCTTGAGACTTCCCTGTCCATAACTCTGTGGATAATGTAAGATAATTCTCTTTACCACTTCATAGATCTGTTTTTTATCTGTACCAAGGAGTTCAGCCAGAAAGTCTGGACTGTATGGTTTGACTGTATTTTGTCATTAATTCCTTTGCTGCTTATTTTAGTGAATACCACAAATTCCACCTATCTCCTATCATCTTCCCTGTTGTATTTCATTAGGAGCCAGATGAAAATATGATTGATCTTCACTTTTGTTTAAATGACGCAGCACTCCACAACACTGTGTTTACACCTCTCCCCAGCCTTTCCCACCAGTAAGAAGCCTAGAGTTACCTGCTTTACCTTAAGACTAAATATGAACTAAATTCCTTTATTCCTTGGATAGTCTTTGTTTAACTTTCCCTCTGATATACATATAAAAACATATATTTAATATTCAGAATTGGAATTAATGAATTATAGAGTTGTGTGCAGTGATAGTATAGGATGGTGCACTCCCTTTGATATTCTAGAGCAGAGGTTCTTATCCTCAGGCCCATGGTTTTCAGGGAATTGGCGGTGAACCCCCTTTTTTTTTTTGAGATGGAGTCTCACTCTGTAGCCCAGGCTGGAGTGCAGTGGCGCCATCTCAGCTCACTGTAATCTCTGCCTCCCGGGGTCCCAGCTCAAGCAGTTCTCCTACCTCAGCCTCCCAAGTACCTGGGATTACAGGCACGAGCCACCATGGCCAGCTATTTTTTGTACTTTTTAGTAGAGACGGGGTTTTACCATGTTGGCCAGTCTGGTCTTGAACTCCTGACCTCGTGATCTTCCCTCCCCGGCTTCCCAGAACCCTTTATATTATGCGCAGACTCATTTGTAAATGTGCTTTTATCACATCCTCAAAGATGTCCTTGGTCCTGAAAAAAATGTTAAGAACCTCTGACAGAGTTGAAAGAAAATACTGAATAAGGGGAAGATAGAGCTGTTGTTTTTCACCTGTCAGTAAAGTAATTCAGCTCTTATTTCCTTCTAAGCCAACTCACTCATACTCTAGCTGTCTCCCAACTTGCGGTTATTGTTTTCCTGCCATCCCCTGCTGTTTCTTTATAATTAACAACAGCTCACTTTTCATTCTAGAAAATCAAATGCATCATCCAGCACAAATTAACATTTAAATAATTATTGCTTTCATTTTATACTTTTCTTTATTAAGTGAGAGTCTGAGAAAACTGTGTGTCTTCAAGAAAATAGAGAGGCATTCCATCCACTGGCCCTGCCGACTGACCATTGGCTCCAATTTGTCTATAAGGATTGCAGCCTATAAATCGGTAAGTGGCAGGCACGCATTTTTAACAGAAATGTTACCAGGCAGATAAATATGTGTGTATAAGGAACAGACAATCCATGTGCGTGTTACTCAACCATAATTACTGCTTTTCTAGTTGTTCTCCCTGCTCATTTCATCTGTAGCTTTTTATGTAAAAGGTAGGCTAGGAGAGGAAATTTAAAGGATTGTCTATAATAGAGTTTGATTCCCTCCTCTTTTACTTTCTCTCCATTGATAATTGATTGTTAATCATAAGTTCTAGGCCTCTCTGTTTTTTTAAAAAGAAAGAAAATGGAATGCATCAAGCTGTGTCATTGTGATATCATAGCAGAAATATAGACAGTGCACCAAAGTTAAGTTCAGTTTTGGAGACTCAGTCACATCTAAGTCAGTTATGAATGATCTGATAGTAAAAACATCTGAAATGTAAAAAAGAGTTGAGTTGTTACTGTAAAATTGCGTTTTATAATATATGTACATTATATATAATAGCACACTTTTAAAAATGAGTTGTTTTTGGTGATTATTTGATGAAATTCTAATTTGAGTAGTAATTTCTGCTTCCTCTACATGAGCCTCCTTTCCTTTTTCTTTTAAGTGTTCAAGATAAATATATAGGAACATTTTAGACATATAAAATAAATATGCAAAAACACGTTTTTATATATTCAGTTGCTTTTTTTATATTAAAGAACTTAATTCCAAAATACATACATGTTATGTCCCTGGCAGCCTTGGGGTAGTTATTTATTTTAGGTTCCGTCGAAACCTAGAATAGTGTCCCTAGGAATGTGAATACTGTCTCCCACCTTTCCTGTTTTGGCTTCCTTTACAAATATTTTTGTTGATTTCTGACACAGATATATTGCTTCCTTTTTTTTTTTTTCTATTGGAAACTATGATAAAATGTGTTGTCCTCTTTTTATTAGATTGTCTGACTGGGCACAGTGGCTCATGCCTATAATCCCAGTACGTTGGGAGGCTGAGGTGGGCAGATCAATTGAGGCCAGGAGTTTGAGACCAGCCTGGTCAACATGGTGAAACTCTGTCTCTACTGAAAATACAAAAATTAGCCAGGCATGGTGGTGCACGCCTGTAGTTCCAACTACTTGGGTGACTTAGGCATGAGAATCACTCAAACCCAGGAGGTGGAGGTTTCAGTGAGCCAAGATCATGCCACTGCACTCCAACCTGGGCGATAGAGCAAGACTCTGTCTCAAAAAATAAAAATAAATAAGTAAATAAAAATATTAGACAGTCTGAGGTTTTGTATAGAAAGTGTGAATATAAATATTTGTGGATTACCTTTGGGAGAAAATGAAATGCAGAATTATCCAGTATATTTTGTTACAAAATAAACTAAAATTTTCATAATAGACGTGAGCAAACAAAATAATGTAGCTAGAGTAATTGTTCTGGATTTTTTCTGTACCAGAGAGTATATTAGGTTTTCATCTTCTATCAGTTGGAATCCTAACTTTCCTTGTTTTCCCTTTGTGTTTTGGAATGTAAGATTCTACAGGAGAGAGTTAAAAAGACTTGGACAGTTGTGGATGCAAAAACCCTAAAAAAAGAAGATATACAGAAAGAAACAGTTTATTGCTTAAATGACGATGATGAAACTGAAATTTTAAAAGAGGATATTATTCAAGGTGTGTCAGTAAGAGTTTTCATTATTGCCTAAAAGACATTTTCTTCAAGGTGATACAATGCAGGTTGGGGTTTGTATTATTATTTGTTTAGAGTTATTTCTTTGAGTTATAGAGATATAACTGTTTGAGAGGATAATGAGACCCTAGGTCCTTTAGCTCGTTTGTTGAGTCTTAGGTTGGTTCTCAGGAATATACTTGGGTGTTCCATTTCTCTGAGTTTTAAATGCCTCAAGTACAGTACTCAATAATTGGCTTTATTTTAAAGTTTGAAACTCACTAGGAGGATGTTTAAATTAATATGGCTGAACTAAGTTGTTTTTTTTTTGTTGTTTTTTGTTTTTTTTTTTTGTTTTTTTCATTTTTGACTTCCTTGGTGATTATTCTTCTAAGTGCCAATTTCAGATTTTATATCCTACCAGGTACACTTCCTTAATTTAAAGACTGAAAATTATTTGTATTTATTATATTGCTTCATATTAAATAGGAGTTTTAAAGTTGTACTCCTATATTATACCCATTTGGATTGAATAGTGTGTCTAGATGGCATCTTTATGCAGAGAACTTAGAAACTAGTTGAGGATATCTGTATGTTCAAGACCTAAAATTATTAAGATACCAAATGATGATTAAGGTAGAAACCAGAGTCCTTAGGTAAATGTTTTGCCAGGCTATTCATTACCCAGTATAGTTTTGATTTGCAAGTCTTGAAAAGAATTATTTTCCTCTGTGGCATTGTATCTCATCTTACTATGTATAATTGTGTGTGTTGGAGGAAGGGGTTGTTTAAAGAGGGTGGTGGTTATGATTCCTTCCTTTCTCCTGATGGATTATGTGTAGAATATAATTAATACCCTACAATTTCTACTAATTCTTTAATTCAATTCTGTAGCATAGAGCATGAATTTCATAATCAAACCTGGGTTAGAATCATGGTTCCATTATTGGTTAATCCTTTGATCCTTGTATAATGACTGGCTCATAGTTGGAAGACTAGCATAATTAAAGGCACAAGACCAGGAAAGTAGGGGGACTTCTCAGAGATATAAGTAGTCCAGTTGGGTTGGTATATTGAGCATGTACAGTTTAGTACTTGAGGGTAGCATCTAATGGACAGCCTGCATTTTCTCTTTTAATCATCGGCAACCACTTTATAAAGCATGCACTCTTTGTTATTTCCATTTTATAGATAAGGGAACTGAGGCTGAAAAATACTTACTCACCTATTCAGTGCCACACAGCTCACAACTAGCAGGACTTGGATTTAAGGCCTGTACTGCTTTGGAGTCTGTGTGCGTGCATACTATTCTGAATTTGGACTCAGTAATGAAGGGCTTTGGATAATAGGCTAAGAGTTTATACATAACCTTGAAAACAATGTGGAACCACTTACAGTTTTGAGGAGTAGAATGTCATTGGGGCTATGTTTTAGGAAGATTAAAATGATAACTGGTTGTATGATGAATTGGAAGGAGAAGGATCTAGAGATGAGGATGGATGCTAGTTCTTTTGGTTGTTAGCAAAGAAAGCAACCCTGGTTATCTTAGGCAAAAAGCGAATTTATTGCTGGGGCAATGGAGAGGGAAGAGTTAAAAACTGCTTGGGTTTAAAGAGCATAAAGTACATATTTTCTCCTGTACCTTTTTATGGTTCGTTTGCCTGTCCTCCACTTTCCAGCCCCTGATCAGCTAGAGGTTTTTTTCCCTTGAACTAAGGGACCAGTATACACATGTGGGCAAAGGAGTCTGATTAAATGTTGTAGTCTATTGTATACTTTTTGCCATGCACAAAAGTTGGAGTTATGTGCCCTTTAAGTAGATGAGCCAGAAAACATAAAACAGTTTTAATTAGAACCTTCAAATTACAGTTACACTATTCACATGATTCAAGTAAGAGATGACGATGACAGAGATAAGTTAAGACAGACATTTAGTCTTAGCAGCAGTCTTCATTATGTGTCATACATTTCCCTGTTTTTGTTGGAATTTTTGGTTTTATCACTAGCTTTTTAAAAAAGACATACATGGAAATAAAAATGTGTTTCTTTTTAATAAAATAGATATCATCAACAAATTCACAGGAACAAATGAGAACACTAGATCACAGAATCTGTCCCTGGATGTACAAGTTTTATTGTGTCTTGGGGTAAAGATGCATGTGCTTTCCCTTTGCATTTATCCAAGGCCAGAATCCTTAGATTTTGATGCTCCTTCTTCCCCTAAAACATGTAAGATACTGTGTATTGAAAAGGCTTGATCTTCCATATAATACAGGCCACGGAACAGGGTTGGACTTTTTTTTTTTTTTTAAGAAGCCAAGAACCTGTATTTATATAAATATCCTGAATAATTAAAAAGAAAAAAAATAGAATCAAATCCCAGAAATAAAATAAATTTAAATATAGAAAAATACGCAACTTATCAATTGATTGTTTCCAAACAGAAGAGTTTTAGATTCTTCTGTCAGGCATTGCATCTCTCCAGCATGCATTTTTGAGAACATTTTGTTCTGAAAATTTCCTGTGGGCATTTTTCTCTGTGGGTCTCTAGGTTTCCGAATAATGTGTTCTTATGTTTACAAATCGTGCTGTACTTTAGTCAGCCATAGTTTATCTTTGGAGGATAACTAGTACATTACATTTGCCACATTTTTTCTTTTAGGCTGGGTAATCATTAAGGTAACTAGATTGCAAAAGATGCTACTTTAAAAAATGAAATTAGATTTTAATCGTCTCTGTATTGTATATATGGTTTGTGTATCTGCTGCTGCTTTTTAACCAATGATCACAAGGGGCAGTAATCTGATTCCAGGGAATAGAAGATGGAGGCTTGCTCTGGCGTGTGCATGTATTGTTAATGTATGCACAGAGCTAATTTCAGTTTGAAGAAAATGAGGCCCCATATGCTTAACAGATGCTCTTCTCTCTTTTTCCAGGGTTCCGCTATGGAAGTGATATAGTTCCTTTCTCTAAAGTGGATGAGGAACAAATGAAATATAAATCGGAGGGGAAGTGCTTCTCTGTTTTGGGATTTTGTAAATCTTCTCAGGTACAATTGTGAACAAAATAATGAGCTTTTTCCTAACTGTTACTTGAAATGGTGTGCTTTTGATTGGTCATTTTATTTATTTATTTATTATTTTTAAAGTTACAGTTTTCGTTCTTGTTGCCCAGACTGGAGTGCAGTGGCATGATCTCAGCTTACTGCAACCTCTGCCTCCCAGGTTCAAGCAATTCTCCTGTCTCAGCCTCCCGAGTAGCTAGGATTACAGGCGCCCACCACCATGCCCAGCCAATTTTTGTATTTTTAGTAGGGAGAGTTTCACCATGTTATTCAGATTGGTCTCGAACTCCTGACCTCAGGTGATCCACCTGCCTCAGCCTCCCAAACTGCTGGGATTACAGGCATAGCCACTGCGCCTGGCTGGTCATTTTATTTATAATGTATATTTTTTTCACTTTTAATTTTTCTAAAATGTCTGGGGGTTAGTGTTGCCATGGTATGTATTTTATACATTAGGAAATTGAGGTTCAGATCTGTTAAGTAAATCTATATGAGTCCAGCAAACTAAAAATATGGGATGGTTTTTCAATGGGGAATGGAAGTGGAGATGAAGGGTATGTGAATTATATAGGCCTAACCCTCATACCTTTGAGACTCAGTCTTCTTGAGCTGCTGTTATGGTGAAAGTGCTCATAATGTCTCAACTCTAGAGATGAGAGGGCATAAAAATGCATGAGAAACATCGCCCAATACAGCACATGGCGTGTTCTTAAAAATAAACACCAGGCTCCAGATTTCATGGATCAGACAGAAGTTGATCTTGGTAGATAAGTACAGGTGGTTATGATTTTCAGAACTCTTCAATACTCGTTTTCTAATCTGATATTAGTAGAGCTGTCTTGACCCCTCTTGATACTGTGCTAGATAAGTTAATTCAATTTACGAGGGTATGGGGAGAGACATGCAGTCCTTATTTTTTATTTAATTTCCCTTTCTTTCAAACCTTCCCCTCTAATTCTTCACTGAGGCCCCTTTACTGTATTCATCAGTGCCTCATCACTACTCTTAGGAGAAAATGCAAACCATTTAACTTTTGTTCTTAGGAGACTTCATGATCTGATCTTTGCTAATCTCTCTTAATTTTTCACCTCTCCCCTCACACAGTACTGCTGTACCACTCCAAGAGCAATTCCTCAAATGTACCATGCTTTTACAGCCCTACAGACTTGTATTCATACTGTTTTCCCTGCCTGGAATGCTTGTGCCCAGACTTTTCTCTTAGTTCCTATTTGTCCTTTTAAGTCTTGACTTAGGTATTACCACTTGCAGAAACCTTCCCTGATCCCTCATGACCAGGCTTGGTGCCCTCCTTTTGTGCTCTTAGATCACCATGTAACCCTGGACTGTAATTCTGCACTGCAGTTAATTTCATATTTATCGAAGCTCCTCAAGGGCAAGATTATGTTCTGTTCACTGTTGTGTTTACAGTACTCAGGCAATTTTGGACACATGCTCAGTGCTCAGATATTTGTTGTATTGAATTGAATTGAACTTCAGGTAACAAGATGTTTTTAGTATCTGTGAATGTTTTTCAGTAAGAAGATTTTGAATGGAATTTCTTAGCAATATGTAGCATTATGGTTATACATGTTACTTATTTTGGATCAAAACCAATTCTTTTTCTCTCTTACTCTTATAGGTTCAGAGAAGATTCTTCATGGGAAATCAAGTTCTAAAGGTCTTTGCAGCAAGAGATGATGAGGTGAGTTGGCAGCAGGTCTTTGAGGTAGTGCTGCAGAATTGGATTGTAATTGTATGAAAGCATGTTGTTTGGGTTTTTATAGTTTAAAGTGACATGAATTCTTGCAGTAGGAGTGGGAAAATCCACTGATCTTTAACTGAAAATGGAGAAATGGTAAATGAGTTTGTTAGCATGAGCACAAGACCTGATGACATGGAGACCAAGGAAGTATTCAAAACATTTTGAACAACTGCATTTAGGTATGGGAATTTCACAGTCAAATATTAAGGAGGGTTGGGGTCAGGTTGACATTTTGTGTTGTCATAAGCATCCTGGACATACACTTCAGTGATTTACTAGACTGCTTTTGTCATTGAAGAAGTGTAGCTTTTCTCTATTCCTTGCCCTGCATTCGTGTCCTGCCTCCCCAAGATACTCTGTTTTCAGCCTGGTTTTTCTCTGGCTAACGGCCCATGACTGCAGCATTCTATGCTCACATCTGCCCTTTCTGTAAATATTTTCTATTTGATCTCCAAGTCAGAACTAACTTTTCTTGGAGATGTTGATCTAAACTGGGAGATTGCAATCTACTGTCTCTTTAAGGCAGCTTCTGCAGGTTTCCAAGTTCCTGGGGTTTTTGTATTTGCAATTAACTGGATGTAGAAGACTTGTTTTGGGTTGGGGCAGGGTGGTGGTATAACTAGTATAGTTCTCTTTTTCTCCTCACTTCTGGAAGGTAGCTGGTTGCTGATGTAGTGGATGGGTATGCCATTATTATGTCAGAACAGTTAAAATTAAGAAAAGAAAGTGTTTGGCTTCTACCCTGTACTGAATGAATTGTTAGAGCACAATATTAGCATACATGAATCTTCAAATTTGAGAATCCTAGTTCGTGTATTTCTCCTGAATCAGATCCTGTTGGGAATCATGCAAGTCTGGTAAATACTGTCAAACCACAACTTAGCTGAAATTTTATTTCATTTTGTTTTTTAAGAGACAGGATCTCATTATGTTTCCCAGGCTAGCCTGGAACTCCTGGGCTCAAGTGATCCTCCCACCTCTGTTTTCCCAGTTAACTGGGACTACAGGTGTGCACCACCATTCCTGGCTTCTACTGAAGTTTTAACTTCCACTATCTCTTTACACAAAGAACATTCTGATCACTTCTTGAGACTTGCTGGCTATGCAGTGAGGAATCACAAAGCTGTATTGAGACACACGTGTTGGGTAATTATGTAGACTTGCTAGCTAACAGCAGCCTTGTGGATTGCGTGATTTTAATCTGGCCTTATACAAACACTAATTTCTGTATTTCATAGGATCACTTTGAGGTAACCATAAGAGAAAAAAATTTATCTCTTAATGGCAAAGGGATGCTCTCTAAGTGTCAGTTTTTGATGTTGTAGTCAAAAAATGATAATGCCTTATTAGAGCTTATGAGATAAGCAAGGGAGTAAGGAAACGATGTCATATGAGGACTCCCAGTTTAAAAAAAAAAATGCCTGGAGAAGACTTGTGTAGGTAGGCAGGGGAGTAGGAGGGATGACAGACATAATAGCACTCTTCATGCATTTGGAGAATTATCCTGTAGAATAGAAATTAAACTGCTTCATATCAGAGGGGTGAACTGGAAACAGCAGGTGCTGGTTTTTGTTCAAGTTGAAGAATTATTTTGTCAACAAGGATTACAGTCTCCAAATGGATTGTTTTCTTGTAAAATGGTCCAGATTCCCATTTCTGTAAGTTTACAAGAGGAGTCTTTATCACCACCATTCACATGTACATGTAGGTTGTTAAACTACATGAATACTGTTGTTTTTTTAGCTCAAATATTCTGATTCTTAGGATAATTCCCTTTAAAAAAGTTTTCTCTTGTCATTACCATATAAGTTTTTGTATTGAGAATATACTTTTATGTGCTGATTTGCACTGTGTGTAGAAAACAAGGGGGAGAAAAGAAAGGAAGGAAATGGAGCTTTTGTTGAGTTATACACAGGTGTAGAATTGTCTTATTATGTAGCAGTCATTCACAGCCCCCTCCTGGGTTCAAGCTCTTCTCTTGTCTCAGCCTCCCAAGTAGCTGGGATTACAGGCACCCGCCACCACGCCCAGCTAATTTTTGTATTTTTGCTAGAGACTGGGTTTCACCATGTTGTCTAGGCTGGTCTTGAACTCCTGACCTCAGGTGATCCTCCCACCTCAGCCTCCCAAAGTGCTGGGATTATAGGTGTGAGCCACCATGCCAGCCCCTTCCTTCTTTTAAATGTCCTAATTGGTCCTGTCAAAGACACACAAATAAAAACTAAAACAAATGTTCCATATTTGTTCCATAGCTCATTTCTGCTAGTAAAAAATGTATTAGCTCAGTGAGGTCAAGGACTCATCTTTGTTTTTTCACAGGGTTCAAGATAGTGCCTGGTAAAGAATAGGCACTAAGTAAAATAATCTTTGAATTGAACTGAAAAAGTAATGATTTTGTTATGAAATCTGTACAGGATTCTAATGGGCAGCTCTTGAGGTCACAGGTTTTTTGTTTTGTTTTTACAACAGCATGGCTGAGAGGTCATAGGTTTTTAACCTATGAAATCTGTACAGGATTCTAATGGCCAGGTCTTGAGGTCATAGGTTTTTTGTTTGTTTTGTTTTTACAGCAGCATGGTTGAGAGGTCATAGGTTTTTAACTTTAGTAGGGTTAACCATGATACTGAGAAAAGTACATAGCGTTTGGGGAGTTCTGCAGAGAGAGCTGACCAAGGTAAATTCTGAAATGGAGAGGGTATCAATTTACCAAGCCTTGAGAAAAGATTAGAAGCTGGAGAGCCAGAGATTAGTAAGGGGCATTCTAGCTAGGAGGAGGTGGTATGAGCAAAGGCCAAATATGAGACCTCCCCCAGTCAGTGATCATCTCAGTGAGACCAGAATAGAGGAATCACTGGAACGGAGTGACATGATGAGCTCTGTGAACAGAGGAGGCTATGAGGAAAGAGACGGATTTGACAGACAGTGTAGAGGTAGAATTGGTAGAGTTTCGTGAACACTTAAAGGTGAGAGATGAGGCTGGACATGGCGGCTCATGCCTGTAATCCCAGCATTTGAGGTAGGTGGATCACTTGAGGCCAGGAGTTTGAGACCAGTCTGGGCAACTTGGCAAAACGCCATCTCTACTAAAAATACAAAAAGTTAGTTGGGCACAGTGCCATGTGCCTGTAATTCCAGCTCCTGGGGAGGGAAGAAGCACAAGAATTGCTTGAACCTGGGACACAGAAACTTCAGTGAGCTGAAACTCTACCACTGTACTCCAGCCTGGGGGATAGAGTAAGACTCTGTCTCAAAAAAAAAAAAAAAAAGTGAAGGATGAGAATGATGTGATGACATTATCAAAGAATGAGGTTTCCAGTTTGGTTGATTAGGTGATGATGTTAATGGAGATAGGGAATCCCGGGGGAGAATGAAGGGGGAAAGATATAAGTGTAGATTTTAGTTATGTTGTGGTGAATGTGAACAGTTCATTCTGAACAGTTTGAGATACCTGAGGATGCCATGTGAGATACCCACCAGCTAGTAGGCAATCCAAGTCTAGATCTTAGGAGAGTTTTAAAAATGAATGTATAGATTTTTGATTCATCAACTCAGAGTTTTTGAGTAAAAAGGAGAAAAAGCCTAAAGTAGAATTTAAAAATGGGTGGGAAAAAGAGAACAATCAGGGGAGAATGTTGTTTCTGAAGCCAGGGAAGGAGAAAGTATAGAGACAGCAGAATGGTGAGATGCTACTGTTAAACAAAATAATGGGGAACCAAGGAGTTGGCAATTAGGAGGTGATGGGTGACTTCAGAGGATAATTTCAGTAAGGTAGTGGGGCAGTAGTTGGACTAGATTGAGGAATAATTATGCACTAGGCAGTGGAAACAGCAAGACTATTACTTTATGAAATTTAGAGGTCAAGACAGGAAAGATACTGATAGCAATTTATGGAGAGGGAGGGACAAAGAAAGGATTTTGTTTAGGAGAGCTGAGACGAGTTTATTTTTAGGGTAAGGATATAAATTTAGAGAAGGAATGTTGAGGCAGTAGGATGGAGGAATTTAGTTAATGAGGTTAAGTCCCAGAAGAGTTACAGTAAATGTAATCAAAGCAAGTGTGTGCAGTTCCTCTTGGGGGCACCTAAAGAGAGAGAGAGAGAGAGAGAGAGAGAGAGAGAATGTGTGTATGTGTAATGGAATAACAGTCTTAAAGTATTTAGTTCTGTTGTGAAAACTCTCACATGTTGACTATATGTTAATACATCCATCTTTCTTACCAGGCAGCGGCAGTTGCACTTTCCTCCCTGATTCATGCTTTAAATGACTTAGACATGGTGGCCATAGTTCGATATGCTTATGACAAAAGAGCTAATCCTCAAGTCGGCGTGGCTTTTCCTCATATCAAACATAACTATGAGGTAAAACCCAAAGTCTTAATGTTATTTTTTTCCTTCAGTTCCTTTATTCTAAGCAGTGTTTCTCAGCTGTTAATGTGCACGGTAATTACTTGGGGATCTTGTTAAAATGCAGATTCTGATTTTGTAGTTCTGAGGTAGGGCCCAGATTTTCTGTTTCTCCCAAGAAATGCTGGCACTGGTCTGTGAACCACACTTTCAGTTAGAGCAAAAAGTATACATAATTATAAAGTATTATTAGAATCTTTTTTTTAAGTATCATGGAAATCTTTTTAAATTAGAAGAATATAATCAATAAAGATTCACCATGGCCTTTTTTTTGGTGACTTTTTCTTTGGCCTTTTCCTTCTTGACTTACTGAAACCAAATGGAAAGAGAAATTACCTTCATTTTACAAATGAGAATTGTGAATAAAGGTTGAGGATGTGGTTTTGTTGTGATCCTTGTGAAACAGTTTATTTAGGGCTCTCCTATGTAAAATACAGCTCTAAATTCCTTACTGTTTCCTCTATCTTAGAGAACTTACTGTGGCAGAACTGGAAAGAGAAGGCACATATCTTGACTTGGAGGTCAACCTTCTGATCACCCCAGTCTTCTCATGTGTTGTATTGGTCATGCATTTTATAGCAGTCCTTTAGGAGTCATTCTTTTATGCATTTCTCTTATGTTTAATATTCTTTATACTGTTTGCAGTTATGAATAGCCAATAGCAGAAGTCAAAATACTTTACTTTTCATGTACCAGAATTAGCAGTCTGATTTTTGAAATGTTTCTGTTATGCCACTTTCACAGAATTGGGGATCAGTTTTGTATTTTTTCATTAATTTGGTTGTTTCTGTTTTTACCCCCTTTCTTTCTCATTAGTGTTTGGTGTATGTGCAGCTGCCTTTCATGGAAGACTTGCGGCAATACATGTTTTCATCCTTGAAAAACAGTAAGAAACACGCTCCCACTGGTGAGTTTATTTCCGTTTAGATCACTTATTGGCTCTACACACACTGTTCTTGGGCAGTTACCTGTCTGCAGTTGTTGGTTGGGGCCAGGTGTTTACAGGGTCCAATTAGTTGGATTTCCAATCATACACTTCTACACAGTAATGATGAAGCTGGTTTACTTGGTGTTTTTCCAGTAGTAGGGATAGGTTTGCCCTAGACTCGCCAAGCACTGTCTAGTTTTTGCCTTGGAGCATGTACCTAGGGGGAACCTGGATGGTAATGGATGTCCACCTCTAGTTGTGAGCAGAGCTTGCCCCTGCTAAAGTGAATCTGAGCAGTATCAAACCTTTGGCTTTAGTATTCTGCGTAAGGTCTAATGTAGCTTTGAAATGAAAAGTGACAATGCTAAAGATTAACTTTTCTCTTTGACCTGTTTGTGTAGTTTGCAGCAACAAGTCTCATTGTTACTTATTTCTGGCTTTTAAGAGTTACTTCAGGCTTGATGTGAAAGACCCTTATTGAGCATCTGGCTGCAAATGTCAGGGTGCTATACAGAATGATTCTTACAGCCACAGGTCCAGTCTTCTAGAGAGCCTATCATTTGAAACAGTTATTATAAAATATAATAGCAGAAGTAGAAAACATACCAAAAAGAACAATAAGTAATGAGTAGATGTTTTAGTTTACAAGTTTAAATGTACTGTCTGTGTCAATGCAGGATTAGGGAATTGTGAAGTGAGTCTTGGAACTCAATTCTTTCTGTTATTTTGGCTAGACCTTTGGGAGTAGTGTGCTGTAAAAAGGCCAAGAATCAGATGGGTCCCTAGGGCCTGTGTCTTTACCTTCCTTCTATAAATAAATGAGTCTTTCTGCATCATGGTGGAGGTAGGCATGGACCTGAGTGTATAGAAGTTGCCACTGTGTTATAGTGTTACTCTGTGTCTACTTCCTGATAATTCCAAAATTTAAATGAGTAGAATATTTGATTTAATTATTTATTTATTTGAGGCAGAGTCTTGCTCTATCACCCAGCTGGATTGCAGTGGTGTGATCATAGCTCATTCCAGCCTCAAACTCCACGTGTATAAGTCCATTTCACACTGCTGATAAAGACATACCCGAGACTGGGAAGAAAAAGAGGTTTAATTGGACTTACATTTCCACATGGCTAGGGAAGCCTCAGAATCGTGGGAGGTGAAAGGCACTTCTTATGTGGTGGCAACAAAAGAAAATGAGGAAGAAGCAAAAGCAGAAACCCGTGACAAACCCATGAGATCTGATAGTGAAGAAGACTTCTTCACTATCATGGGAATAGCACGGGAAAGACTGGTCCACCCCGATTCAATTACCTTCCCCTGGGTCATTCCACAACACATGGGAATTCTGGGAGAGACAATCAAGTTGAGATTTGGGTGGGGACACAGGCAGTTCTGGCTCAAGCAATCCTCTCGCCTCTACCTCCCAAGTAGCCAGGACTGCAGGCGCACACCAGTGTGCCCAGCTAATTTTTGTATTGTTTTTAGAGATGGAGTTTCACCATGTTAGTCAGGCTGGTCTTGAACTTCTGACCTCATGATCCTCCTGCCTTGGCTTCCCAAAGTGCTGGCATCCCAAAGTGCTGGGATTACAGGTGTGAGCCACCATGCCTGGCCCCTATAATGTACTTTTTAGGAACTGCTTACTCTTTTCCACCTTTGATGACTGCAAATGTTCCAAAAATAGTGCCTCAGGTTCAGCAGCTGAACTGCTGTGTGAACCAGCAAAATGAAAGTTATACACGGTAGTTTAGGTAGAAGTATTTTAGCCTTTCATCCATATTGCTTTGGCCTGTGCCATTTTTATTGACAGGGTAGATTTTTATTGAGGAGCACTTGCTTTCTGTTAGGTATTAGGAGAGACCTAAGGAAAGAGGATGTCATATGTCTGCTGTCATGGAGCTTGAGAGTTTGAAAGGAGTAGGGTAAGACATGTACGCAGGTGTGATTAGTGTCATGGAAGCTCATTTTGCCTTGGTAAATTGTGAAGGAATCAGCTCACTCTGATCCAATGGTGTCTTCCTGTTAAGGTGCTGTACTGTGATAAAAGTTGTATTAAGTCCTTACAAGGCTTTTGCTTCATTATCAGAGATTTTTTTTCTTTTTAATGTTTTTCTTTAGCTAAATTATTAGTTTTTAAAATATTAGCTTGATGGATACTAAATACTTTGCTCCAGTCTCCATATAGGGATTGGTTTTTATATGGCTGTATTCCTCTGAAACAAACGCTCTTGCTTTTGATCTGATACTCATTATCAAAGGTTCTACTCACTATCAAATGGTAGAACTGGAACCTAATCAGTCAATCAAGATCTTTTCGTGGCTAAGAAAATCAAGACTTGGATTAAATATGTGCATAGCTAGAGAATACTTTGGTAGGGCCAGGACTGTATAACCTGCTAATATTGCTGTGGATAGCTATACATATAAAGCATTTGTTTTAGTGGAGAATAATAGAAATAATAATTTTTCTTTTTGCTTCTCTGTTTATCTTTAAGAGGCACAGTTGAATGCTGTTGATGCTTTGATTGACTCCATGAGCTTGGCAAAGAAAGATGAGAAGACAAACACCCTTGAAGACATGTTTCCAACCACCAAAATCCCAAATCCTCGATTTCAGAGATTATTCCAGGTGAGAGAGGAAAGATAAACAAGTCATATTCATTTTAAATGAAAGAGAGCTAAGTGCATAGTTACGGTAATTGGCCAGTCCTAAATAAATGTGTTTATTCTCTGAAGGCCCCATTTGCTCTGTTTAATGGAAGAAAAACGTCTTCCTCTTCTTACCTCAAAAGGTAAAAAGATTCTGAGCTCTTAGAAAAATAAAGTTAGAATGCTTTCTTTTTTTTTTTTTTCTGGAAGATGGTTACTTGAAAAAAACAAAATACAGGAAGGCCAGTTGCCCATGCTGGAGTTCAGTGTTGTGATCTTAGCTCACTGCAGCCTCAAACTTCTGTGTTCAAGCAGTCTTTCTGCCTCAGTCTCCTGACCAGCTGGGATTGCAAGCACATGCCACCATTCCTGGCTAATTTTTAAAAATTTTTGTAAAGACAGATTCTTGGCCAGGTGCAATGGTTCACACCTGTAATTCCAGCACTTTGGGAGGCTGAGGCCTGTGTATTGCTTCAGGTCAGGAGTTCAAGACCAGCCTGGCCAACATGGTGAAACCCTATCTCTACCAAAAAATACAAAAATTAGCTGGACATGGTGGCATGCACCTGTAATCCCAGCTACTCAGGAGGCTGAGGTGGGAGAATTGCTTGAACCTGGGAGATGGAGATTGGAGTGAGCCGAGATCATGCCCTGTACTCCAGCCTGGGCAACAGAATGAGACCCTGTCTTAAAAAAAAAAAAAAGACAGGTTCCTAGGTTGGTCTTTAACTCCTGTGCTCAAGCATTTCTCCCACCTCAGCCTTCTGAGTAGATGGCCCTGTAGTTGTGTACCACTGCTCCCAGCCGGATGCCTCATTTATATTTTTTGAGGTGTTTCTCCTGTATTGTATGTAAATAACACTTTTCTTTGTTTTTTATATCAAAATAATAAGAGAGCTTATATGAACTCTATAATAATATAACTATTGTTAGAGAAGAACTGTTCTAGTGCCACATTTCTCAAAAGTTTCATAATTAAAGGTAGCATAGGGGTCAGATAAAGAGGTTATACTGTGAAATTATTAAAGAATAACTAAAATACAGAAAATATAAAAAATCTGTTTCTGTATTTTAGGCCAAAGAAATTGGAAGACAGATTGGATTAAGGTAAATTGGGGAAGTTGACAAGAGAGCTAACTTATGCTGAGGAAGGAGAGGGCTAGATTAAGGTTGAAGGAGAAAGGAATATTCCAGTCCTGGATTAAGTTGATGACAGCAGGACATAGGCTTCTCTGACCCCTACAAAACTGAAAAAATCTCATAAGCAGCATTTTTTTTTTTTATTAAGTTTTGCTCTTATTGCCCAGGCTGGAGTGCAATGGCACTATCTCGGCCCACCGCAACCTTTGCCTCCGGAATTCAAGCGATTCTCTTACCTCCGCCTCCTGAGTAGCTGGGATTACAGGCATACACCACCACACCCGGCGAATTTTTGTAGTTTTGGTAGAGACAGGGTTTCTCAATGTTGGTCAGGCTGGTCTCAAAACTCCCGACCTCAAGTGATCTGCTCACTCGGCCTCCTATAGTGCTGGGGTTAGAGACGTGAGCCGCTGCACCCAGCATAAGCAGCTTTTTTAGGCAAACTGTTGATCACAGAGGAGTAGAGGACTCTCTTCTGCGGGTTGAGGGTAACAGGTCATGTGCTGGAGAGACCATTTTCCCTTTTGACTCACTTCATGAAACATCTGTAACTAACTGAAGTCTCTATTAGGGCTTGTGATTTGAGGGGTCCTTTACTTGAAAGAAACAGCTTTTTTTTCTTTTTTTTTTTTTTTAATGCTTATAATTCCTTTAAGTAGTGAAAAAAATCTTGTTCTAAAATTAGAAATATGAAGCTTAACATGTAAAGACTTGACTCTGAATACTAGTGTCCCTCAGTTTATAATGGAAATATGTACCTGTAACCCCATCCAGTTTGAGAATATAAATTGAAAATGCATTTACTACACCTAACCTACCAATCGTCATAGCTTAGCCTCACCACCTTAAATGTGCTCAGAACACTTACATTAGACTACAGTTGGGCAGAATCATCTGGCAGCATCATGCACTGTAGCGTGAAGGTTGTTTACCCTTGGGAGCTGTGGCTTGATATCACTGCCCAGCATTGCAAGTGTCCTACTGACTTCTACTGAATGAGTATTGCTTTCACACTGTTGTAAAGTGGAAAAATTATAAATTGAACCATCATAAACCAGGGACCATCTGCACTTCAGCATGCTAAGTGTAATGAAGTATAAATTACAAATATAAAAATCCTTTGGTGCTTTTTGGCAAGTGTAATTGAAGACCTAAAGCCTTGTGCCATTTGTAGGGAAGGGAGGAGCAGACCAGTTGAAAGCTTACCAAAATGGTTGACTATGGAGGAAAAGAGAAACTCCTATTAATAATATTTTGCACACGTATTTAGGTAGGTTGTATTTATCTTTAATAAATGTGTCTTGGAATAACAGATACAAGCCATAAATGCAGGCATTTTTATATTTCAAAGCTGCTGCAAGCACAGGCTTTGATTTTTATTACTTTGTTTTGTAGGGGAGACTTTTTAATATGGCTTATCTGTATAAAGAACTATCTTCACTAGGATACATAAGCTTTTTTAAAAAAAACAAATATTGGCCAGGAGCAGTAGCTCTCACCTGTAATCCCAGCACTTTAGGAGGCTGAGGCAGGCGGATCACCTGAGGTTAGGAGTTCAACCAGCCTGACCAACATGGAGAAACCCTGTGTTTATTAAAAATAACAAAATTAGCCGGGGGTGGTGGTGCATACCTGTAATCTCAGCTACTCGGGAGGCTGAGGCAGGAGAATTGTTTAAATCTGGGAGGCAGAGGTTGCGGTGAGCTGAGATCGCGCCATTGTACTCCAGCCTAGGCAACAAGAGTGAAACTCCATCTCAAAAAAAAAAAAGGCGAAAAAAAAAATCATCTCAAAAAAAAAAAAAAAACCAAACAAGTATGTATTTAGTAAAAACAATTGACCACAAACTGAAGATAATAAAAGCTTGCTTATTTTATGGACCCCTCTAGAAGAATGAGAAAAGTAGAGAGACAAAAAAAACCAGTAGTTACAACAGTGGGGGGAAAACACCATGAGAATGAGAATAAGAAGAAAAAGATTTTGCAAATGAATGACTAAAGGAAGGCTTTGGTGAGGAACTAGCATTCGGACAGAGTTTTAAAAGAAAAAAAGAACATACATTCATGTTGTAAGGAGAGTATGCCATGCAAAAGAAATAATATGGAAAAGCATGAAAATATGAAGAGGTAGGATGTGTCTAGGGATCCACAAATGGTTCCCTTTGGCTGCAGAATAAGTTCTCTATGGCAAAATGGTGGAAAAGGTGACAGAGAAGGTAAGTAGCACTCAGTCATTTGGATTTTATGGCAGTAGGTAATTATTAAAGAATTTGTAGTGGCCCACTTCAAGCCTTAAGAGTTAAAGCATTGATGGAGAGAGTGGAGAGGAGAATCAATTCTTAAGGCTTTTAGAAGGTACGGTAGATAGAACTTGAGTGAGTGATGGAAGATCAAGTGGAATTGAAGATAACAGGATTCTAGCTTGAGTGACTGAAAAGATGACGTCACCATTCAATATGATAAGGAATACAGAATAAGCAGATGGAAAAGATAATTCATTTATTTTCACAAGTGTTAAATTTGAGAAAATTTATTGTATATCTCCGTAGAGACACTCAATGGGAAGTTGGAAACAGGGTTGCAGAGCCCAGAAGACAAGTCAGGTCTAAATGCATAGATTCGAGAGTCCTCATTAAGGTGGAAAGACAAGTGAATAAGATCGTCTGGGAGAGCACGTTGACTGAGAAAGAGAGAGAACAAAGTAATAGAACCCCAACATACGAGTGAACAATTAGACATACAGAAAAGGGCTGTTAAAAATCAAAACCAAATGCTCCTACCTCCACCACCCAACAAAAGTCAGTGAGGTAGAAAACTAGGAGAAATGCATCTTGGAAGACACAGGAAGAAAAGAGTTGGGAAGGAAAGAATTGCGAGTCAGATGCACAATTGCGAGTAGAGGTGAGCTTAGCAAAGGGTCTTTAGGAATCTAAAGTTTGAGGATTTTGAGCACGAAATCTGTTGAGTTATGGTCTGCAAGCCAGGTTACAATGCCTGGATGAGAAAGACTTCCTGAGGAAGGGAGATAGAAAGAGGATACAGTAAGCACTAGGAGTATGTGGGACCCAAGAAGGCTTCTTTTCTCTTTTTGAATGAAATACCTACAGCTAAGGGTACATGAGCTGGGAAAAGGAGGGAGAGATTAATAATCAATTTGTAAGCAAGAAGTTAATTTAATTTTGAAAAGAAATGCTGAAAATATATCTTTTATCAAGTATATAGTCAAAACCGCTTTTTAAATAATTGCTACAATGTTGCTTAAATCAGAATATTAGTAACTTCTGAGCTAATCTTTTTCAAATTGTAAAAATCAAATTCAGTAACAGTTGCTTAAAAGAAGTAAATAGATAAGGAACTGTGATCTCAGCTTCTCAGTTACTCAGAAATATCACTTTCTCATAATCCCATTTTTTTAATGCATTGGGAATTTTATTTGAATGAATTTGGTAAGTATCTCACTTAGCTTAATTTGCATAAAATGTGACCTTTAAGGAAATACAAGAGAGAGGTTGGTACTTCAGAACATCTCTTTTAGATCCTTTGTTATTGACTTACGGATGATGACACAAAAGATTGCCTGGAGTTCATGCTGAAAACCTGGAATGTTTTTCAGTAGGAAGGCTGGGTAGGATATTTGTCCATTGGTTGTTCTAGCTCTTTTCCAAGAAATGTCAATTGGATGTCACAGATAGAATCTTCAAGAGTTTATGAGAGGTAGTCTGCTATGTTGGGTGTTAGATTACTGCTTTACATCTTTAGGTCCTTCTAAACTGTTGAGATACTTTAATGAACCAAGGGAGAGCACTGTGAATTAAGGATTATGCATATAAAAAGAAGGTGGGGTATAGATTCACAGAGTTTGGGATCTTTTGGATTTGCTTAAACAATTTTGGAATTACCCTGCTTTATACTGAATAGGCCTGATGTTATTGATGCTCAAGGGAAAGTCAAGTAATTAGGAAGGAAGCAGGAGTGAAAATCTGAGATGAATAATTATACTATGGAGAAGGAATAGTTGTGGTTGCTGGTTGAAATATGGGGAGGGAGCAGGGAGAAGCACATGGAATTTCTGGAGGAAATTGATACTTAATTCCTACCTCAGGGTTTTCCAAATTTACAGGACATCGACTCTTGGATGATATTCACTATTAAACCTAAGCATCTTTTAAGTTTTTAAGAATAGAAACTTTCAGCTTCCATTTCTTCAGTGTAGGGAGGGAAACCATGGAATAGTATAAATCATATACATTGTGATAGGGACAGTATTTTGAAATTATAGGAGCTCTTCAGCTCCCTGGTGTTTTATTTATTTGTTTGTTTAAAATTACAAATTTATAAGTTTAAAAGTGGGAATAGTTAATACCTTCGTTTTGGAATTTTTATCAAAGGAAGGAAAACATCAATAAACTGATAGTTTCATCTTATTTCTTTGTTTTTTGATGGCATCTAATCTTACTGCTTACCCTTCTATATTCCTTTTAGAGCATTTCCTTTTCTTGGCAGGCCAAGGCCTGGCATAGTATACTTGAGGCAGGATAGGTGGTTGAATGAAGTGGCATGCTGTGCAGAACTTCACTTACATGGGCCGTGGAGAACCTGCCCTGGCCTTGATCTTGGCGCCCCTACCCCTTGGTGTTACTTCTTGGCACTGCTGTCAACAACTAGAGCCCTAGAAAAGAGCACTTTATTCCTGCAGCCATTATCCACCAGGTTCTTATTATGTGCCGTGTAGTATTTTTGGTGCTTAGAATTCAGCAGTAAAGAAGAGAAGAGCCCTGCTTTTAAGGAGGGTTAGATAATAAAACAAGTAAACTAAAAAATTGATAATTTTAGATAATGATGGAGGCTGTAAAAAATATATGGGAAGTGATGGAAAATGACAGGGCAGTAGGATAGACACGGAGGGGCTACTACGTATAGTGTCAGGGAAGCCCTCACTGAGGAGACAGTATTTGAGCAAAGACCAAAATTGTTATTTTTTTTTTTTTAAAAAAGAGCTAATTCTTTCGAGATCTAGGGAAAGACGGAGGAGGCAGAGGGAATGTTAGGCCCAGGCACCAAAGGTAGGATGAGCTTGATGTATGAGTGAAGCAGGAGGAGCCCAGCCCATTGTGGTTGTGAGTGAGGAGAACAGTGGCCGATGATATGCTCGAGGAGGCAAGCAGGGCTGTGTCAGGACTTTGTTGGGTGTGGTAAGCAGTTCATTCTCAGACCACTTCCAGTCAGATAATTGGAAGGAGAAGCCAGGAGACCAGTTAGGTGACTGTGGAAGGCCAGGGGAGAGGCGATGGGGCCTGGGCAAGAATGGTAGCAGTGGGGAGGAGAAAATGTAGATGGACTCATGGAGAAAAGTGCAAACTCAGCACTCTTGAAAGTTTGGAGACAACTCAGTATTCTCATCTCTTTCACAGACTTCTCTCTGGGACTCATGGAGCATGGGCAGCTTTCCTGTAGCCACCTGTTTCATCCACCACATGGCATTCTCTAAGATTAAGTGAGGGAGAAAGCACAATTTGATTAAGAGAGATTAAAGGATTATAACGAGAAAGTTATAATCCCAGATTGTCAGAAGATCTTGGAATTAGATATTTTGGGGAATCTTGTATATTCCCCAAACAGTAAAAGCAACAGCTTTGTTTTAAAGGTGAGGCTCCTTTCCAGGAGGTCCAGAGCAGAAGATACTGCTGCTAGGCTTGGATCTGTTTTTACAGTTGGTTTTAGGTATTGACCAGTATCCTGCTAACAAAGACGGTTCTGGGTGAATCCTCTTTGTTATTTTTTACATACGGTATGAATCATATAGCCCTTCCACACTAAAGATGGAAGATCCCTGATCAGAAAATATAAAGAAGCCATATATGTCTTCATCTGTATTTTAAAATCTTTACTTTTTCCAACAGTGTCTGCTGCACAGAGCTTTACATCCCCGGGAGCCTCTGCCCCCAATTCAGCAGCATATTTGGAATATGCTGAATCCTCCTACAGAGGTGACAAAGAAATCTCAGATTCCACTTTCTAAGATAAAGACCCTTTTTCCTCTGATTGAAGCCAAGAAAAAAGATCAAGTAACTGCTCAGGATGTTTTCCAAGACAAGTAAGTACTCGGTGTAGTTGTGTTTAACATTGGGGTACATGAGATTTGTCATCATTTTGGAGTGGCTCTGGAGGTGTGTCACATAGGGGTCTGTGGAATTAAAAAGGTGGGAGGAAGAAGCCTTTTGCTATTTGACCCTTGCATGGAAATACTGATTTCTTATATGTGTCTGCTGTAATATTTTATCCTTGCTGTTCACCTTAGATTTAGAGCTAACTTCTGGGTTGTTGACTTTTTGATCAGCATCAGATTCTTGGTGAATTATATGTAATATATAGTCAGATAAATTTCTGAATATCTAAGGCTAAATGTTACTCTTTTTAAAGTAAAGTACTGAGAATGAGTGTGTTGAAGATCATAGGTTTTTTTCGTTGGGAAGAGATTAGGTGTTGGGGCTATCATTGAGGTTTTTTGAGGAAAAGTGGGAAGGAGAGTCAAAAACTGTCATTTCTTTAGCTGTTCTATTAGTGTATCAATGATGTACTTGTTTGTGCTAGTCAGGAGGTATTTGTAGTTTAAGGATTGCAAAATGCTTTTCGTATACCCTTAAATCAAGCTTACAAGTGGCTGTTAGGTTTTTTCCCTCTTCTGTTTACAGTCTTGTGTCAGTTTCCATTCAAAACAAAACAAAAATAAAACTAAAAAAAGAAAAAATAGAAATAAAAAAAGAAATTGTTGTTGCTCAGAAAAAAAAGAAAGAAATTGTTGCTTATCCAGAATTATTTGAGTGTGTAAAATTGATTTTACCAGGTTTAGGTCAACCAGTTATTGTTGACTTTTTTTCTCAAGCCAGAATAATCTATACATTTCTTTTAGCTGTATTTTGAGATCTAATTTTAAACCATAAATTTTTTTCCATTTTTCTTTGCTTTTCTCTCCACAATTATCTTTATTGACAAAGCTGCTTATTTATAAATATCCCAGTGCAGAAATATTGAATAATTTCCAGAAACCTTCACAGGTTTCTATAAATCATTGATTTAGAGAATTACTATCTAAATTGAATAGAAAGCTTTGCACATTCTTTGGCTTTCTAAAGGTTAACATCCAGGCTTTTGTCAGATTTGAAAAAAAGAGACCATACACTTGGTTTTCTCCCCCACCCCAACCCCCCCCGTAAGACCATTTCTCAAGAAAATTGATAGATTGTTTCTTGATAGATTTTATGATGTGCATTCCTTATACATCCTAGAGAGGTTTTTGTTTTAAAACAGTTCAGTAAAAGTCTGTGGCCTTTTCTTTCCCTGACACCTTGCTCTAGTCTCACTACAATCACAGGGGTATTCTGTCTCTCTGTGTTAAAGTTCCAGTCCATGATCTTGATTACCTTCTGGTATTGTGGGAAAGAAATGGACCATTTTCTCCTCTTACCTTTGATTAAAATGTAAATTAGCTGGTTAAAAAAGCACACCACACCGACCCAGAAGGATGTTGTTCTGTCATTTGATCCCTGCTATGATTACACTTTCGGCTCTGGTCCTGCTAGTTGGTCACTCTTCTGGAAGCTTGGGTGTGTTGAACTTCTAGTTCTTTGCTCCCATAATAGTTCGCAGCATCGCTAAGTTAATCTTGCAGAGGCCTGAGAGGTATCTCACACACACAGTTGGTCATGCCCCTATTCTCTACTCTTCTGAGAAAGCTTAGTTTTTAAGAATTGTAGAAATGATTTATTTAGCAAATGTTTATTGAGTACCTCCTGTATTCAAGAAGAATGATTCAGTCTCTTCTACAAGTTTCTAAAAACCCTCAATTTTTATGATAAAGCTCCAGTCAGTTCTAGAGGTAGTTTCTCCAAGGAAGGAAAACATTGCCAACAATTCACAGTGTTTTTGTATATATTCATCATCTCTGGATCCACGGTACATAATTCCAGTGAAGGGGAGAGGAGCTAAGATCAGGAGTGGACACATGTCTGTTTAGGAAGTTTAATCATCTTAAGAGCTGGGAATCATTCCAGCCTTTTCACTTAATATGATTTTGGTGAAGTAATTTTACCTTTATGAGGTTTTTTTCATCTAAAAAAAAAAATCTCGAGAGATATTATGGCAATGAAATCACAGATATTTAGGCTCTTTGAGCAGCTGTCATCCTTCACTTAACGGTAGGGCTACATTCCAAGAACCATGTCGTTAGGTGACTTTGTTGTGCTAATACCACGGAGTATACTTACACAAACCCACATATGATAGAGTCTACTACACACCTAGGCTATATGGTTAGGCCATTTCATTGTGCCATTGTCAAAGAGCATACTTACACGAACTCACATGATAAAGTCTACTACACACCTAGGCTACATGGATAGGTGATTTCGTTGTGCGAATGTCCTGGAGTGTACTTACACAAACCTACATGGTGGAGTCTGCTACGTACCTAGGTTATATGGTGTGGCCTCTTGCCCCCAAGGCAGAAACCTGTGCAGCGTGTTACTATACTGAATACTGTAGGCAGTTGTAACAAAGAGGTATTAGCATATATAAACATATCTAACAATAGATGTCTAGGGAGACCGAGGCGGGCACATCACCTGAGGTCAGGAGTTCAAGACAGTCTGGCCAACATTTTTAGTAGAGAAACCACATCTCTACTAAAAATACAAAAATGAGCTGGCATGGTGACGTGTGCCTATAGTCTTAGCTACTGGGGAGGCTAAGGCAGGAGAATTGCTTGAACCTGGGAGGCAGAGGTTGCAGTGAGCCAAGCTAACACCGCTGCACTCCAGCCTGGGCGACAGAATGAGACTCCTTCTCAATTAAAAAAGAAAAAAAGGAAGAAAAGGTAATACCTTACGCTATGATGTCATGGCAGCTGTGATGTCACAAGGCAATAGGAATTTTTCAGTTTCATTATAATCTTATGAGACCACTGTTTGTATATGTGAGTCATCATTGACCAAAACATCATTCTGTGGCCCATGAAGGGGAGACAATAATCAAAACCTAAAGTAGTAATAATATTATCTATAAAAACATTGAACCTTTGAGAAGATCTGATGTTTGTCTTGGACCTGTTGAATACTTAGAAGTGATTTCTTCTTTAAAAGGATAAGAACACCATTTGATACTGTAGTCCCAAAATCTACTAAATATTACCCTTGTCATATAAAAGCATTGCCTCTCTCAATGTTGCTGTACACCATTGAAATGAAAATGTCATCTCTTGGACAGAGAACTTGCATGAGAATTTGGACATCTCAGGTCTAATCCTGCTTGTGCAGCTGATGTATATGTGACCTTGATTTCTATTTATCTCTATGTAGGTGTTCTAAGGCTTTCTGTTCTTTCAGGTCCACTAAGACTTCTCCTCACGTACTCTCAGCAGACATCCTCACTTGGTTAATGGTTAAGACCGCAGACTCCAGAGTCAGCCAATATGAGTCAGTCCCCCTTGCCCTGCAGTGTGACCTTAGGCATAGGTTTCTTACCCTTTCAAAGCCTCAGTTTCCTCATGAGTAAAATAGGGATAATGGGAATTTCTGTCTCATAGAGTTGTCATGGGGGTTAATCGAGCAGTGTATGCTGTTCACTTGTATCCCTAGGACCCAGCAAAGTGACTGGCAAATAGTAAAAACAGTGTTTGGAGTAAATGATTTTAAAAATCCTAGTCATGTGCCTGGCATGTTAGCAGTGACAATGACAGTAGGGGCCAAAAGGTGGTGTATTAGTCGGTTCTCACACTGCTATAAAGAAATACCCAAGACTGGGTAATTTATAAAGGAAAGAGGTTTGATTGACTCTCAGTTCCACATGGCTGAGGAGGCCTCAGGAAACTTACAGTCATGGCAGAAGGCGAAGGAGAAGCAAAGACTTGTTTTATGTCGCGGCAGGTGAGAGCAAGTGTCTGCTAGCACAGGAGAAACTACCTTTTATAAAACCATCAGATCTCCCAAGAATTCACTCGCTATTACAAGAACAGCATGGGGGAACCGCCCCCATAATCCAGTCACTTCCCAGTAGGTCTCTCCCTAAACACCTGGGGATTACAATTCAAAATGAGATTTGAGCTGGGCTTCTTCGGAAGGCTGAGGCAGGTGGATTGCTTGAGGTTAGGAGTTCAGAGCAGCCTGGCCAACATGGCGAAACCCCATCTCCACAAAAAAATTAAAAAATTGGCTTGCTGTGGTGGCACAAACCTGTAATCCAGCTGCTCTGGAGGCTAAGGGACAAAAATTGCTTGAACCCAGGAGGCAGAGGTTTGCAGTGAGCTGAGATCACGCCCCTGCACTTCAGCCTAGGCAACAGAGTGAGACTCTGCATTTAAAAAAAAAAGAAAGAAAGAAAAAAATTTGGATGGGGACACAAAGCCTAACTATATCAGGTGGGAACTCTTTGGTTTTCTGGCCCATCTTACCTAAAAACGTAACTGTTTTTGCATTTACCTTCCTTATTTCTTGTCTCAGTGAAATAGAGTATCTCATCCTGCCTAAAGTGAATTCCTTTAACTGCCCTGGATCCCTTTTTTCTTTTTTTAATTTTAGTTTTTGAGACGATCTCTCTCTGTCACCCAGGCTGGTGTTCAGTGGCACAATCATCGCTCACTGCAGCTTTGACCTCCTGGGCTCAAGTGATCTCCCAACTTGAGGATCCTCAGTAGCCACCTGAGTAGCTCACGCCCGGCTAATTTTTTTATATTTTGTCGAGATAGAGCCTTATTTTGTTCCACAGTATGGATCCCTTTTTCTGCCTCATCTGGTACTTTAGGCCACTAATAATTTCTTCTCTTTTTCTGTATTTTTAGCTTCTCTCTCTCTACCACTAGCTCCTTTCTTCCCTCATGTTAAATTTCTTTAACACAAAATAAAATAATCCCCCAGCTTCTTCCCTCTAATCACTACCTGTTACTAATTACTAATCTAATTATCTTTTCTTCCAGAAGCTATGCTCTTTGAAGAATAGTCTGCACTGCAGCCTTTCATAGCTCTCATTCTCACCAGCTTATGCCCCCACCACATCCCTGAAACTCATCTTTCAAAAGACACTAACTGCTAAATTCACTTCAGCTTTGCAGTCTTTTTGCTTTCTTGACATCTCTGTAGCAGTTGACATGGTCAATTATTCGTACTTTCTTGAAACTCCTATACCGTCTTTGGCTTCTCTAGATTTTTTTCAGTCTTTGGCAACTCCTTCTCAGATTCGTCTGGGGACTGCTTTGGTGTGTTCCTGTGTTGATGTTCTGTAGGATTTGTCCTCAGAAAAGTATTTATTGAACTTAACGCTTAAGATAATGGGAGGCTATTAAAGCAAGGGTTTTTAATCAGGGTCCAAAGATGATATCAAGGAGTCTGAACTACCTGGAATTATATTCAGACTTCAAAACTTAATATGTTAAGTGCTTTACATGATGCTAAGTGTTTTACACGCATTATCTGTTTAGACCCACTTTGCCATCCTATGAAGTAGATTATTTTATTGAACCCCAACTTAAAGCTCAGGAGACTCAGGATTAGAGAAGATGAGAAACTTGCCCAATATCTTAGTTCTAAGTGTTGGAGTAAGGATTTAAGTGCAAGCAGTCTGATTCCAGAGCTTGTACATCGAACTATAATGTCATTTTGCCTCAGCAATGTATGTTCCAAGACTTCTTTTTTATTTCACATACAGAGCCTCAAAAACTACTAAATACCTATCTTCAGCTCAGATTTCTATCCCATCCACTAGATAGCTAAGTGCCTGTAGGTCCCTCAAGTTCAGTATGCCAAAAATCACTTTATTATCTGCTTGCTTCTTCCTGATCCTTTCTAACCCCTCTTCATGCTATTACTCTACTTCAGGGAATGACACCTAATTTATTGGGAGTCTTCCTTTTTTTTTTTTTTTTTTTTTTTTAACCTTCTATGTCTAATTGGTTTACCAAGTTATATTACATTTACCTCAGATCTAACCCTTTCACTTGAGGTTAGTCTGGTGGCTAATGGCATCGATTTTGTGGTCAAATTTGGAGCTAAACTCAAGCGTTTTCCCTTAAAAGCAATTGAAATTGGCAAGTTGCTCAGTGTCAAGTGGCAGTAACAAATGCCTGCCTTCCAGGAGGTTGGATGGGGGAAAGGATGAGTACAGGATTAGTTCTTTCCCTTTTACTGTGTGCTAGACAAGGGCTCAAACTCTTAAGGCTTGGTTTGCTCATTCGTAAAAGGATGCTGATAATAGCTAACTGATAGGGCTGTTGCTTAACATTGTGACTAGCACATGGTAAGCATTAAGAAAAAATGTTAGCTTTTAATAGCATCGCCCGCTGCCAACACTTGTATGTAGGCCTTTTCACTTCACTGTAGCCTGCCTCACTGAAATAACCTCTTCACTAATTTCCCTAATTTGTCTTGCCCCTTTCTAATCCATGCTGCTACCTGAGTGACTTTTTAAAAAACAAATCTAATCACATCACTCTCTTGCTTAAAATTCTTAAAAGTAATGATTCTTAATTGTGTGTGAGAGAGGGACAGTGCAATGGACTCACTTGATACAAAACCTATGAACCCTCTTCCCAGAAAAATGCTCTAACATACTAAGTTTTGAACTTTGGATATAATTTCAGGTAGTTCACAGATTCCTTGATGTCATCTTTGCACCTTGATTTAAAAGGCCTTGCTTTAATGGCCTCCCATTATCCTCAGCATAAGGTCAAACTCTTTTTTTTTTGTTTTGTTTTGTTTTGTTTTGTTTTGTTTTTTAGAATAAAAAGAATGAAAGAGAGAAAGAGGAAGAGATTTAAGAAAAAGAAAGGGAGAAAGAAACAGCAAAAGAAAGAAAAAGAAAGAGAATGAAAGAGCAACAGATTTTAGAAAAAGAAAAGGAGGAAGAAAGAAACAGCAAAAGAAAGAAAAAAAAGAATGGAAGAGAGAAAGAAAGAGGAAGAGAAAGAGGGAGAAAGAATGGGATTCTTGTTTTATTGCTCAGGCTAGAATACAGTCTAAAAATGGGTATTAAAAACCTCTTTTATGCCAATAATTGTGTTTGACAATGGAGACAGGAAGGAATAGGGGATGAAAATAACAAATAAGCAGCCAACCAATATTTTATTTAAACCTGTGAAATGCTATGCAATTGCTGGGGAGTGATTTACTTCCAGTTATGTGGTCACTTTTAAAATAGGTATA